>NLAW01001922.1:0-20324 GCA_002370915.1 Metschnikowia lochheadii | reverse complement strand
GTAGTATAGTAGTATAGTAGTATAGTAGTATAGTAGTATAGTAGTATAGTAGTATAGTAGTATAGTAGTATAGTAGTATAGTATAGAAGAAGTATAGCTGTCTATTATAGCCCACAACCTTCCCAGCTCCTAAAACTCCATAGCCCCCATATACTTATAGTTATTTAAATCATCGCTACCAATACTCATCTGCCTCTGCATTTCTGTATTTTCATTTTTCCATACAAAACCAGTATAGTGGAATGTGGAATGTAGACAACTAGTATAAGCTGATAATGTTGAGCTTAAAGAAACAGTACATCTAGACGTATTAATCTAATCTCTCTCTACTGTTGTTATGTTCTTTCAATACATTTATGCCTAAACTCGTATATTCGTTGATGGTTCCTCAAAGAGAGGAACCGGAGTGGCTTATATAACTTTGAGAGAAACGTGGAACCGATAACCTCTCCACCAGAACAATAGGAAGTATTATTCTGGAATGTTCGAAAGAGGCCATCTATGCACGAAGTTCTCTGATGGCCAAACGCCGTATCACCATTGTAACAATCGGACTGAAAGGCTTCATAATACCTTCATAGGCAGGGCCCTGCATATGGTGGATCTAACAACTGTATTAATATGATCTCTGCTAGTATGTATCAATATGATCTCTGTTAGTATGTATTGATATGTCTCTATAGATGTGCTAATATAATCTCTATACTGTATTAATATGTCTCTATACTGTATTGATATGTCTCTATACTGTATTGATATAATCCCTATACTGTATTAATCTATTCTCTATACATGTGGTCTCTATTGCCGGAGGTGAAGTTCCCAATACTATCGCAATTCTTTTCTTTTCGCTTCTTATATGCTGACTTGTAGTGGCCTTTACCACCACAGCTGTAGCAAAGTGCTATAGATAGTGTCTTGGATTTAGGCTTGTAAGGTCACTTTCTCATTGGTGTAAGAAGAAGAAGTGATATGAGACAACCCGAAGAATAATCTGTTACTGTTACTGTTCTGTTACTGTTCTGTTACTGTTCTGTTACCGTTCTGTTACTGTTCTGTTACTGTTCTGTTCTGTTACTGTTCTTTTACCGTTCTGTTACTGTTCTTTTACCGTTCTGTTACTGTTCTGTTACTGTTCTGTTACTGATATGAGTCAGGATGAACCTACACTGGAGTAGAAGGTAAGATGAGCTTGGATGGAATAAAAGTCACGTGAGGAGATACAGCCTATGTGGTGTTTTCTAGTAGCTTACCTATGTGGTGTTTCCTGGTAGCTTAGATGTAGTGCCTAGAGTTTGCAATTGACTCCAGGATAGTAAAGTCAGACTTGTACAATATTGGAAGTAGTAGTAGTAGTAGTAAAAACTGATGGTGTGGTAGTAGTGGCAGGAGGTACAGACCAAATCTGAATTGAATTAAGACAATCTTAGACATTCCTTGGGGAACAATAGGGGAATATGCTTTGATCTTACTAGAGATATCAACTAGAATAGATATATCTAAAGAGCTCAGTGATACATAGAAACCCCTTTGGAATGTCCCATTGAGAATAGTAACCCATACACCTAGTCACACTGTTTTCCACTGATACTTGGTATGGTATACTGGTACTCGAATCTACCAAAAAAGAATTCAATGAACCTAGTTTCTAGGATCTATATCTAAGCAAGCGCCCCAGTCTAGAGGGGTCTAGACTTTGGCCATGATCTGCCATCTACTGACAGTTCTGCCATCTCTAAGTGATAGCTCTGCCATCTTTAAGTGACAGTCTGCTTTATGACCGCCTTTTTGAGCTTTATGGATGTAAGAGTTCTGCAGAACTGTCGCTCATCTTATCGTCGACCTCCGTAGGGTCCCACACGGCACCTGGGGCAGAGAGCCCCGTTTCCTGTCTGCGGTCGCGCTCCCATTCTCTCCATCTCTTCATGACAATGCTGGAGGAGTCAAACACTCCCTCCGATGCACTGTGGTCGCCCTTATCTCCGCCAGTAACGGTTCTGGTTTCACCCCAGGAAAAGTCATCGAATTTCCAGAAGGCATAAGTGGGAAGCACAAAGTTCCACACTGGCAACGCAAGAAGGTAAATGAAAAAGTACATCACGTACTTGAGCGACGACACCGTGATGACAATCAAGGTTCCGGGCAATCCAAAGATGACTGCCAACAACACCAACGACAAGACCGGGGTGGGCTTGGAGATGATGGCAAACACAATCACATAAATGGTGAAGGAGATAGCTGCAGGAAGCACCAAAGTACCCACCAACTCAATGAAAATCACAAACTGCATGGAGAAACAGAAGGTACCACACAAGTCACTGACCAACACCAACTCCATCAAGTTGTGAACGGTGGAATTGATCCAACGACGTCTTTGGGAAAGCAACACCTTGAACTTATCGGGAACAATGGTCTTGCATGCAGCCTTGGCAACGAACACCTGTTTTCTCTTGGGGAACGTCTTCAACATCAACGATGACAAGAAACGATCCTCTCCCAAAAGCAACAAGTTCTTCTTGTGCAAAGTATCCACCACGTTATCAGAATACCGTTCCACAATGTCGGGGTTGGCGAGGATAGGCACCCAATAACCTTTGTTTCCTTTGGGGGCTTTGATCCGGTACTGACTGAAACATCCTGGCAAACACGTGACACCTCCGAACACCGACTCGAATGCTTTGGCCTGGTGATGAGAAATGTAGTATTCAAACACTTGGATAGCCGTAACCCACGATTGTGCCTTGTTGGCGATCTTGGTCTCTCCACAGAGTCCCATAATTGTAGGGTCCTTCACCATCTCACCCACCATATGGGTTAAACAGTCAGGGTAAGTCATAGTATCTGCATCCACCATCATGACCATCTCATAGAACTCGGCCATGAGGCCTGTGATCATATAAATGGACTCAAGCATGGCGAATTCCAATGCAGTCATTCTCTCGTCAAACGTCACCTTCTGCAAGAAGTTCATGAGCAAGATCTGCGAATCTCTCTTACCTCTGTTTCCAGGCTTGGATCCGGCTGCCTCTTCAGGCGTACCACACTTGACAATGGTGACCATGGGCACTCTTTGCTGCTTCTCAGGAGGCACAGTGTCATCACTGTACTTGTAGAAACCGGCATAAACCTTGGCCATGTTGTGTCTCTTGGAGCCCTGTGCCACAGCCACATATGAGAAAGGCTGCACCTCTTCTTTGGGCACACTGAAATCTGTCATCAAGTCAAGCACAATCTCTGGAGTGGTGCGGTCGTTACCTGCACCTTTGATAATACCATCACACACCATCAAAAGCAACTTGTGGGAATTGGGGTAGTCGGTGGTTGCAATGGAGTCCAAAGTGGTCCGGATTCCCTCCTCGTCTTCACTATAAGCAGTAACCAAACACATAATATGAGCCAAGGGGTATCCGAAAGGTTGGTACTCAACAGGAGGTTGGGGTACCACATCAGGGTGAATCAACGACCCGTCCAATCCTGCACCCACTGCACTAGCATTCAAGGCTCCTCCCAAGTCAAATGGCTTGAAAGCTTGAGATGCTGGTCTGCTGGCAAGCAAGTCTCCCGTCAGAGGGAAAAGCATGGACTTGGTATTGGCACTTCTGGATCTTGTGTGCTTGTTTTTATGCAATCCTGCTGCCTGGGTAGTCATAGTGGTATACTTGAAGTTGGACGTGGACGTGGTGGCCTGAGGTTGTCTGCTGATAGAGATGTCCTGGTTTTCCTTGCTGAAAAAGACCGACTGTCTGTTTGTCTTTCTGCTTTTGAAATCGGCTCTGTTGAGCGGATCCACAGTGGAAATAGGAGCCATTTTATTGGCCGGACTATCCACCCAGTTCTCGATTTGTCTTTCACGTTGAGCCATGGATTTAGTGTCGATGGTGCTGGCTCCCTGTTTGGGGCAGATGATCCACCGGTAGTAACATGCCATCAAAAACTTGACCACCACCACTGAAAGAATAAACACAAGCGACACAATCAACACGATCTGTGATGCAATGCACCCAATGGTATCGGAGTCAATGACACCCACCTTAACGATTTCCGTCAAACACTTGGCGGCCCTCCGGTCGTCCACGTTGGAAAGCACCATGGAGATATCGTGGCCCTTGAAAGTTTCATCTTGTCTAAGCCGATCAAAAAGTTCAGGGTACGTAACATCATTTGAAGAGATCCAGTTGATCAAATCAAGATCAAGCACTTGGCCTGAGTACACCACCAAGTTTCTTGATGAATTCTTGATATCATCCCATGTAAAGTACACATCTCCATCCACCTGTAAGCCGTAGTAGGCCTTGCGTGAGTCTGTGGACGTGTGACAAGCCCATCCATTATAGTAGACCTGAGAAGAGTTGACCTCGGTGGTTCCATATTGCGGAAAGACCCGACACGGCATGTACCAGGCCAAATCATTGCCGTTGTGTGGAATGGAGCAATCAGGTTTGGGCACTATAAGGTCCTTGCAATTTCCATTGACATTCTGAAACATAAACGAAGCATCCATTCCTCCTGCATTCACCGGGGGGTAGAGCACGTTGGAGCCTGCAGGAATACCAGCAGCAGCCGGGTGTTGAGAGTTGGAAAGGTCAAAAGCTCTTCCATTGATGATCAAGTATCCCGAACTCACGTTACCCGAGCGAATCTTCACTCTTGGAGTAGGACACACCGTCCGAGTGAAACCAAAGGTCAAGTAGGCCACAAATGCACCCACATACAAAATACACGAGATAAGACCGATCTTCTCTCGCCATGCAAACTGCCTAGACTTTCCTTTGATTCCAAACAAACTCAAAAGAGGAGCAGGGGCCCAGAAGGTGATCACATAACAGTAGACCTTCCAAAAATAGATATCGTGTTCTTCCTTGGCCGCAGGAGGCTGGACTTTTTTAGTAGCCACGCGTTTCAAGTTTCCAACCTCATCGTTTAACCCAAACACCTCCTTTTTCCGAGGCAGACCCTGCATATCCATCAAGGGAATCCCCTCCTCACCATCCATGACATTGGAACTGTGCGAGTTGAGGTGGTAGGTTTCAGGCTCATCAGTGATTGGTTCAAGTCCATTGCCATCGATTTTAAGGTGATTGGCCTCTTGAGATGCCACTTGCGTGTAATGGAAGCGGGGGTGGTTTTTGTCGAGCCGCTGTCTTTCAGGCCGCACAAGCGACCGTTTACGGCCCACATCACCCGACTCATGGTCGAACTCCTGGTATGACATATTGTAGTACTAGATGTAGATGACTGATTAGACTGACTGACTGACTAGACTGACTGACTGACTGACTAGACTGACTAGACTGACTAGACTAGAAATGCAATGATTGGATGACTGGATGATTGAATGACTGGAAGCTGATTTGGATCTAAGCTTCTTCTTTAGAGAGGGGTTTCTCTAATGAGGTTTCTCCTAATAAACCTTCTCCTAATAAACCTTCTCTTACTAAGACTTCTTCTCTTAATAAGACTGGAAATATGCTGAGTTGATTCAACACCGACTTTTAGTTGATTTCCGGACTGTTGACTTTGCACTGTTGACAATATGATAGTGTGACAGTGTGATAGTGTGGCAGTGTGACAGTGTGACAGTGAACTGTCAGATGGATCTAGAGTCGAAAGGGAACTAAGCAGAAAGAAGCTTTGTTCAAGAATCTAGGCCTTTGGACCAAGAGTGGGTAAAAGAAGGAAAAAATAATAATAATAATAATAATGATGAGTGGCCCGGAAATAAAACGTGGTGGTTGGTCCAAAACAAGGTTGCTCGGAGTTGGTGAAAAAGTAGCGTAGAATATGTGGGTGAAACACCGGTGGAAAAAAAGGTACAGTAGAGAAAGAGATCTAAGACGAAAGAACAATGGGCTGCGCGCTGCGTACGCACAATTAGGCTCAGCCTGGAATAATCAATATCCACATATACACGCACTTGCGTCCTTTGTGACCCGAGCGCCCGGGTGCGGGACAAGGCGTGCGGGACAAGGCGTGCGGATAAAGCGTGCGGACGAGGCGTCCCGTCACGTGTCCTTCCTATAAGACGAGTCCATGCTTTTGAAAAACACTACTGTTTCCTAAACGGGCGAAATTACACTATTGCACTTGAAGTTTGGTGTTGGACTTTCCTATTTGGGATTTCGGTTTTGCTATTACACGGCATTCTGTTTTGAAACTTATCGGCTCCACCTAACATATCCATGCTTTGTCGTCAATTATACTCTACCACTCTTGCTGCGATGTGTATAGTATGTAGTCTGTACCTACCACCACATACTATACTATTTCTACTCGTCTACTACTATTTCTACTCGTCTACTGTTACTACTCTACTGTACTACTGCTCTACTGTACTACTACTCTACTGTACTACTACTCTACTGTACTACTACTCTACTGTACTACTACTCTACTGTACTACTACTCTACTGTACTACTACTCTGTATTCAATCCCGAAGAAGAACAGTATCAATAAAATGACCAGTTATATGGGAGCTACACCAACTGATGTATATGGCGTGTCTTCGCTTTTCTTGAAGACACTTGACTAACAAATTAATCTCACTTCCTAGATACCTAACAATAAAGTCAAGTGCCCAACTGCAAAACTTTATGACTATACTACTACTCTATACTACTATAGGACTAGTAATGCCATGGACTTCTACTGCCATACTCTTGGGTACTATAACACTATAGAACTACTCTATAATACTATACTACTACTCTACTACTACCGCTAAAGAACTACCACTATACTCTTGATACTATAGTACTAATACTAATTTACTACTATACTACACACATTACTAGTACTACACTACAACTTCACGACTATATCTCTAGTCTGCCTACCATCTTGTAGTCGCTACTCTACTACTACTGCTCTCTTACTGCTCTGCTATAGTACTATTAGTATACTCTATTATAGGACCACCACCGTACTTTTTGTATACTCTGCTACTACTACTACTATAACCTGTACTACTACTACTACTATAACCTGTACTACTACTACTACTATAACCTGTACTACTACTACTACTATAACCTGTACTACTACTATGTTAGAGCCGGCCCGGATAGATATTCTACCCATCGATGTATTTTTCGAGTCTCCGAATGCCGATTACTCATCCATTCGTCTCATATCATCTCCCGGTTTTACCTGGTTTGATATTTAAATAGCTAGGATACCCCGAATGGGGAATCCATCAATGAATAAAGATAAATTAGTACTTAACGTTGTAACAAGAATCTAACATACTACTACTCTACTGTACTCTACTGTACTCTACTATTGTACTGTACTACTACTGTACTACTGCTGTATTACTACTCTATTATAGTACCATACCGTATTTCATGTATACTCTGATACTACTACTAATATAATGTAAGATTCTTGTTAGCACGTTATAGCCTAATCGTTACTATATTCATTGATTTTATCCTTAAAGAGAGGAATTTGAGCGGCTTATATAATTTTTGAAGAGAAATCTTGGCTTTGAAACCTCCTCATCTGACCAATAATGGTGATTGTTCTAGCTCAAGGTGTTTTTCAATGGCAGTTGTTAGGATCAGACAGCGTAGGCTCAAAATACTACTACTACTAATACTACTACTACTACTAATACTACTACTACTACTAATACTACTACTACTACTAATACTACTACTACTACTAATACTACTACTACTACTAATACTACTACTACTACTAATACTACTACTACTACTAATACTACTACTACTACTAATACTACTACTACTACTAATACTACTACTACTACTAATACTACTACTACTACTAATACTACTACTACTACTAATACTACTACTACTACTAATACTACTACTACTACTAATACTACTACTACTACTAATACTACTACTACTACTAATACTACTACTACTACTAATACTACTACTACTACTAATACTACTACTACTACTAATACTACTACTACTACTAATACTACTACTACTACTAATACTACTACTACTACTAATACTACTACTACTACTAATACTACTACTACTACTAATACTACTACTACTACTAATACTACTACTACTACTAATACTACTACTACTACTAATACTACTACTACTACTAATACTACTACTACTACTAATACTACTACTACTACTAATACTACTACTACTACTAATACTACTACTACTACTAATACTACTACTACTACTAATACTACTACTACTACTAATACTACTACTACTACTAATACTACTACTACTACTAATACTACTACTACTACTAATACTACTACTACTACTAATACTACTACTACTACTAATACTAATACTACTACTACTACTACTAATACTACTACTACTACTAATACTACTACTACTACTATTATTATTACCTGAACCAGGGATGAACCAACTTTAACTGGACTAAACTACAACTACTGCTGAGCTACTGCTGAATTGAAACTAAACTACTATTGAACTAGAACCAAGACTATGAATAGAACTATAGATCTAGAACTGGACTAGAACTGGACTAGAACTGGAATTACTATTACTATTACTGTACTATACTGATAGTGATGGTGATACTGATAGTGATGGTGAAAGTGAAAGTGATAGTGATAGTGATGTTGATGTTGATGTTGATGTTGATGTTGATGTTGATAATAATAATTTGATGTTCGTTTATTTGGATATACTGATGAGTACTAAAAAGCTTGTGAAGAATTAATTGAATGGAGTTGGTTGAAAAGGGTTGTGAGCCCTGGGGGAAATGAGGGTGGGTGAGAAAAGAGTAAAAAGAGTGAGGAAAGAGAATTGAAGTGAGAACTGACTAAAAACTATAGATTCGCATATTTTCCCTACCTTTTCATTCCATACACATAATTACAACAGCACGTTAAAAATCAGGTTTTGGCCGGAACAAAGTGAAATTCGGCATCTAAGCCTATCCACCCCCAAAAATACCACTAAATGGGCTTTCTCCAATTTTTTTCAATTTTTCCTCGTACCAATTTGGACTCCCACTACTCTCCAGTGATCCAGTAACAATGCGTCCAGTGCGTCTACACACCACTACTAGGGGTAATGAAGTAGCACCAGTAGTATTGTAATAAGCACCAATAAAGATACTAAAGCACCAATAGTAGCATTTAAGAAGTGGTTGAGTAGTGGTTAGGTAGTAGTTGAGTAGTAGTTGAGTGGTCCGTTGAATGATGCCAGGCCACTGACTCAGACATCTCATCATTCTACTGTGACTTACTATACGCACTGCGAGGACGTGGTGCAACAGGAAGACTCACTTATCAGTGACATCAAGACCACGGCAGAGGTTTTCAATATTATTCGTGATACCAATCAAAACTTTATTTGCCATCACTCTAGTAGTCAGCACAAGTCAAAATTGAAAAGTGGTACAGTCTTTTTGAATACTATTCAAACCAGTGCGGCAATATGTTTCAAACCAGACTAGCAAAATTAAGCAGACCAATAGTTAAAAAACGTGTCGTACTTAGGACTTAAAAATTGTTAAGGGATCAAGGATTTGAATTAAACCGTTTATGTGAAATCTTTACTCAGTATTAAAAACAGTAATTTTCTCGAACTATTGGGTTGTTTAATTTTGCTAGTGTGGTTTGAAACATATGGCCGCGCTGATTTGAATAGTTTTGAAAAACACTGTAGTACTAAGACGTAGTACTAAGAAGTGGTAGTAGAATAGTAGAGTGGTAGAGTGGTAGAGTACTAAGAAGTGGTACTCAGAAGTGGTACTAAGAAGTGGTAGTAGAATAGTGGTACTAAAAGTGGTACTAAGAAGTGGTAGTAGAATAGTAGTATAGTAGAGTAATGGTGTGTTAGAGCATTACTTTTGTATCATGTGAGCATAGTCAATCTCACCTCAAAGTACAGTATTGTTGGGTTAACCAATTGCAAGTCCTAACCAGAATTACGAAAGACACACAGGACTTTCATGCACTACATATATGGTGATCCATGAGTTTTTCTGGTATATGAACCTATCGAAATGCCCAATCCAATGGGTATTCACCCAGGTGATTTGCCATGTCTTTACCATCGGACTTCTCATACAAATCCAGGGTCCCTCCTTTTTTTTTTTCATTTATTTCTGTTGGATTCTTAAGTGCATTCATGCCTGCTCATTACTATTTTCCTTGGTGCTTCCTCTAGAAGACGAATCGGGTACAGTGATTTTCAAAACTATTCAAGCCAGGCTCCAGATTTAAGAATTCAGAGGATCGAGTTCTAATGATATTTGGTGTGAAACATTACGCCATTTGGTTTGAATCATTACGTCATTTGGTTTGAATCATTACGTCATTTGGTCTGAAACAATACGCCATTTGGTTTGAAAGACTCTGTGAAGGTGTACGAAACTTTTTGAATAAAATTCGGAAAAATACCAATCACCTCTAATACTAGGTTAGCAGAGAGAAAATTTCCTTTTTATTTGCCCCTTTGTTCTTTTTGTTGACCACCGCCATTTCAAATACTACCATGGCAAGTATCAGAAGTCAGTCAGTCACTACCATATCAACTAGAAGTCAGTCATCCAGCCTTTGATCTACTACAGTCGTTCTCCACCACCAAGGTGATAAACTTTGGTCTTCCAAAATCCATGATTTCTGCTACTGTTCCGTATTAAGAAACCCGTGAAATTCTGGTTACTCATGATACCACTCAACCTAGAGCGGATTCCCCTCTATATATACTTGGGATTCCCTGGACTCCTTGTTCCTGCACCACACCCCTGAAATTCCTTGTCTGAAGTCAAACCTGAATACTCTTGACACCAAGACCCGGATACAATGTTTATTTTTGCTACTTCTGGTTCCAAACTTTTTGCCCCCCCCCCCCCTAGTTTGAATAGTTTTGAAAAACACTGTATATCTAAAGATTCACACTTGATGAATTCTGTTCTCAATTTATTGTTCAATTTAGTCCTCATTTTAATCCTCAATTTAATCCTCAATTTTAATTCTCACCAATTCTCAATTTTGATCCTCAAATTTAATCCTCACTCTCAATCCTCTAATACATTCTAAAATTCCATGGTCGCGATTTGGATTCTTGATAATACTTACAAGCGTGCGAAAGTGAAACTGTTGCGAAGTGTACAATGCCGCAGTCTGGAGCCATGTCAACAGTAACAGTAAATGAACATGGGTAAGTCGATCCTAACCTCCAAGCATAGCTGTTAATGAAGCAACGTAGTTGTTAATGAAACAACATAGTTGTTAATGAAACAACATAGTTGTTAATGAAACAACATAGTTGTTAATGAAACAACGTAGCTGTTAATGAAACAACATGGCTGTTAATGAAACAACCCGATTTTTTGTTTTAGGGAGGGAAAGGGAAACTGGTTAAAGTCTTAAAATCCCAGGACTTGGATATGGAAACGGTAACGTAAAGAATGTGAAGACATTGGAATAAGTTCTGGAAAGAGTTTTCTTTTTTTTTATAACATTCAATAACCTTGGAAATGGATTAACCAGAGAGAAAGGTTGGAAATGGATTAACCAGAGAGAAAGGTTGGGAAAGGGAATAGTCACGACTCGTATGTGGCCCAGTGCACTTGTTACAATGCTTGAATCCTTGAAAATTCACATATCTATCCAAATCGTACTCATATCCGCAGCAGGTCTCCAAGGTTAACAGCCTCTAGTTGATAGAACAAAGTAGTTAAGGGAAGTCGGCAAAATTGAAAAATTGATTTGTAACTTCGGGATAAGGATTGGCTCTGATGGTCGGTCGGGCATATGTGGTGGTGGTTGACTTTCGGGTTTACTGCCTGCCTCGCTCGACGGCCATATACTCTACTGTACCACTGCTCTATTCTCTACTATTCTACTGCTGTCCTACTATATCACTGTATACTATTTTACTGTATACTATTCCACTGTATACTATTCCACTGTATACTATTCCACTGTATACTATTCCACTGTATACTATTGCACTGTATACTATTGCACTGTATACTATTCCACTGCATACTATTTTACTGTATACTACTTTACTGTATACTCATAGAGACACACCTCCACAGTGCCATGCCAGTAGCAGAATGATCAAGACTCTAAAAGTATTTCGGGGCAATTCTTGAGAATGAGTGCCCGAATCTTAGGTCGACCAGCCCAGGGTGAATTATATCATGGGTGCGGTAGTATAGTCAAACAGTCCAATAGTGTGATGGAGGGTATTGTACCAAGGTAGTATAACTACATGGGCATAACTCTATAGGTATAGTGGGTAGTGGGTAGTGGGTACAGTGTAAGACTGGTGGTAGACTGGGTAGACTATGGACGGGGACTATGGGTATAGTGGGTATAGTGAAATAGTGGTGGTATAGTTGTAGTGTCTAATATTAATGTATAAAGTCTATAAACCATGTAATCTGTTTTTGTCTCTGTCAATTTCTCCGTAGTCTCTAATGTCATTACTATACACTATTACTATTCCGACTACTACACTGTTCGACTACTACACTGTTCGACTACTACACTGTGCGACTACTACACTGTGCGACTACTCTCTATACTGCCTAGTTCGTCTTAAGTACTGTTTCTGGTATGGCTTAAATTAAGTTAAATAAACAAATAGAAACCTCAATGTCTACTTTATCTTAGGATCATCTGGTCATGGCTTTGCCAGTACTGGGGAGGCAGGGAGGGAGGTGGGGGGACCCAGAAGAATAGCTGGTCACGTGACCTACACCCAAAAAAAACCCGTACTTTGGTGAGATACAATAGAGAGGCTAATTAAATCGTTTAACCTACACAAAGACAAAGACTATACAATTTATAAAAGGAAGGAAGGAAACTGAAAGAAATTTGATTAGATGAACCTATTTATATCATGGTACTGCATATAAACACATTCACACACACACCCACACAACGATGTCAACCTTATAATAGACCAACGTCACCTTAAGCAACTATGCCTTGCATTTACCGGAATGTACTTTAGGAGTTTGTTCGATGCATATAGTCACGTGACTGTAGTTATCCTTCTAATTTCTAATTTCTAATCTAATTCTAATTCTAATTCTAACTCTAATTCTAATTCTAATTCTAATTCTAATTCTAATTCTAATTCTAACTCTAACTCTAACTCTAATTTGATTTCCTCCCATTACACTTTTTTTGAACAGAATCAATGAATGAAAAGTCACGTGATCAGACCTTCTCATGGTATGCACACTGACCCACTCCAACCATCCCAATACTTCTATGTAAGGGTTAAATGAAAGCCTCGAGATGTTCCAGTAACTTTCTTTTTTTTTTTTGATTACCAAACCATCGTTCCATTATTCAGAACACTATCATGGCAGTATCCTGCACACAGTACCAATACCATCATGGTCATTTCAATGCAAAAAGACTCGGCCATGCAATACCAAATCCTGAAGCAAACTTCTCTAAATTGAAACAAAAAAAAACAAAACAAAACAAAACAAAACAAACGTAGATCCACAATCTGTTGGTTAACACCATTTCGAATTCTGTCCCCCCCTCCCAAAAAAATGCTTTGAATTGAATTTGGTCCTGCATCCAGAGTACCCATTGAACCACCTCCATCTCTTTTGTAGAATCACTGACTTAGAGCCAAGAGAGCCTTCATTGGTTCATCTATACCGACGATTCTCTCGCTATATTCCACGCCACGTGATAAGAGTCCCATGATACCCAGTAACTTGGCCTGGTCCATCTCCCGGGCTATACCCAAGAAGCCATTGAGAATAATCACAAGCTCTTGTTCCTGGATCTGGGGTAAGGGTTTATTCCCAATAAGTCGTTCATCGGCAACAAACCGGCGGAGACTGAAAGCCACACGGGTCAAGAGCATTTCCTTAGTAACCTGGCTACTGAACCCACCTTCTTTGGGGAACTCAAGTAGCTGTGTCAAGCACTTCAACCGCATCTCTCTATTTTCTTTGACTTTACACTTTTCTGTGCTTCCGAAACTCTCTTCAAACTCAAATCCACTTAATCTGTAGTATCCAGAAAGTGTCTCTCCATCATTTTTTTCTCCCATCAACTCCTTCTCCACTTGATTGGCCTCGTAGACATAGGAATGGAGGTACACTTGCGAGACAAATTCCCGGATCAAGTCATGGTGACCACAGTAAAAGAACTGAGGAAGAATGCGGCTTGCTAACTTTTCATATTGCTTGACATCGTAATCTCCGTTATTACCACTGAAATTGGCCAAGAGACACTCCACGAGCAACTGCCACACACGCCGATTATCTTCTAAAGCCTGGAGATCTTCATCCATGAGCCGAAGAACCAATTGTGCAATGATATCGTTGCTCTTGACCCAAAGTGCATCTGCATTGGGCTCTGTTTCTGGTTCCTGGTTGTACACCGCCTCTAGTAAACTGCGGATGATCTTTCCAAGCTGAAACTGGGGTCCCAATAAATCTGCCATTTCGGGTAGTCGATGTAAACTGACGGAAATGAGATTAATAGAAAGCTGGCTCACTGCAATAAAAGAAGGGATCTTCAATTTACCTTCAAATTTGCTCTGCAACTTCTTCTCAATACGAGACTTGATCCCATACGGAAACACAGAGATCTCTGCCAATTGTTGCATGACAAGAGCACATATGTTTCTATTTTCACTGGTTTCAAGAACGCGTTGGAGGTTCTCAAATACAGCTTTCTGGAGGTTGCTGGGGCGAGTTTCATCACTCATGGCCGGCTTCAAAACTGGATATTTCACACACTTGTTCATTATCACCATAGCCCGGGCTGCTTGGTCCATGGACAATCCACCCATCAAACTGTACAAGATCTGGAACGTCTGGTTATAGATGGCAAGCGATTCCTGGTATTCGGGCTGCACAAAGTCATAGTTGATGGAAACAGAGGCCCAGAAATCGAACAAAAGCTCCACAATACTATGGGGCACGTGTTCCACCTGTTTCAAAGACATCAACACATCTCGTAAGGACTGGAACGCCGTAAAGTCCAATTCGTTCCAATGGAGCTGGAGAATTTGCGTAAGGTAAGATATCATCCTGGTCCAGAACTTCTGGGTTATTTCTGGGTTCTCCTGGAAATTAGTCATATACTTTGAGTACATGGAAACCAAGCCAGAAAGCGTCAAATTGTAGCTATCCACAAGGCTTTTCCGAGAGATCAGTCCTTGCGGCTCAGATACATTGAGTAGTGCAGGAAAAACAATGTCATAGATGAGGTTCCATGAAGATAGCTGTTTTCCCCGAACATCAATAATCTGGAACAACGTCTGAATAGCTCCTTCACGTACCTGGTCTCTGAAATCAGTAGATAATGTGGATAACTGGGCAAGAAGGTAGATGGTAAGAGCCTGGTACGAGACAGAAGTACCTGTTGAGGAACCAGAAATGAACACCTTAAGTTGTGACATGTCACATATCTCGTCAATTTCCAATCCATTCCCACTTTCTATACTCTCCTGTCCGTTTCTTCCACCGTTATTGATACAATCGCTGATTAACCAGAAATAACTCACAGCACTGAACGAGATGTTAAGGTCATAAGTCTGAGAACAGAAGTTCATGAGCGAGTCGATCAACGACTTGAGCTGGTTAAAAGGCAATGAAGTAGTGAATTCATCGAGAATCAACTTCAAAGTATCGAAAGACGTGGAGATCAAGCTCTGGATTTTTTCCACCAAGTTCTTATTTTCGGTGCTATTCTTAACAAAAGCCGTGTTTAAGATCCGGAACACCATTTCCCACGAGTTCTGATAATACTTGTCGTATTCGTCAATGAGACCATGGAGTGTGGAGAGAATGGTCAAATGCATTTCTGTTTCACAGTTGAGCACCAAATACTCCTTGGGGGTTCCAAGAGCAAGAAGCCGTTCAAGGAAGTTGTTGAAAGCAGAAACGGATTTCTGGGCCACAAGTTCGGCTGTCCCTGCAGGTTGTTCTCGGAACTCTCTTTTTGTTACCTGAACAATGATATCCGTGAAACACTCCACAATGTATGCTCTTGTTTCATAAGCAGATGCTCGATCTGTGCTGATCCGGCAAAAGAAGTCCGAGATCAAGTCCCGTACTTTGCTGTCGTAGAAGGGGAAATTGACATAGTCAAGCTTGGCAATTTTGGTGAGCATATTGAGGAAGTAAGACTTGTTATAGGGACACGTTTCTGTTTCTTTGGCTTCTTTGGCTTCTTTGTCTTCGTACACATCAATGAGTGCCTGCACCAATTCAGTCAAGGACGATTCTTGGTACTGTGATACATTTTCAAAGAACCGCAACTTCAGTGTTTCCACGCCCTCCATATCGGAAGATACAAGAATAGGCTCAACGTTGAATTTGGACATCTCTCGACGTCCCGAACCTCCAGTTTCTGGACCATTGATGAAATATTCTGCCCATTGGAAAGATACCAAGATCACGTGCCATGAAGAATGCAATGTCGACCCCAAAGATGTGGCTAACTTGATCATTGCACGTAAACAAAGCACTTGCCTGGAGTTGAAAGTCCGAGCCTTGAATTCTGGATCCTGAGAAGTCTTCTTTTCGACCTTTTCGGAAACTGCACCTTGCATGGTGGAACTGAGCGATTCTACAATCGAGCCTCCCAATGCCAACAAGTTGGTGTTTTGTGTGGGTGCAGGAACGACCTCTTCTTGGGCCGAAGTCATGATGCAGAGTGCTAATAACAGGAGAACTTCATCTCTTTGCTTCGAAAGCCCTAGTAATCCAATGGCATGCGTATAGCGTTGTAAGTAACGGATGGTCATGTGAAAATAGTCCAAAGTCATGGCCGAATAGACAAATTTTTGGAAAAGACCCATTACTTGAGGGAAAATGGACTCGTTGAGCGATGTTATAAATTCCACCTCGGCCTCCAAAGTCTCTGGATCAACAGAATCCGAAGATAAGGCTGTGACGAACTTGGACACTCCATGCGCAAAGGTTAAGAGTCCATTAAGCACTAAATTGGCCATGTACAAGTCCGGAAGCAGGCCTGGAGGCTCCGTCTTATCTAGATGGTCAATCACCTGGACCTTTAAGGAAGAGTTCTTGGATAACACAGGGCCGTTTTCCACAGGAACAGTGATTTTGTTCAGGAACAACGAGTATCCATTAAGCAGAAACGAGTGGGAGTTCAAGATTCGGACAAAAACAGAGAAAATATCATCGATGTTCAGAGCTCCTTTCTCATATAAGATCTTCACGCGGGTAAAGTCCAGAAGAATCAAGCCGTAGAGCTCCACCACCACAA
Organism: Metschnikowia lochheadii; assembly: GCA_002370915.1. Lineage (NCBI taxonomy): Eukaryota > Fungi > Ascomycota > Pichiomycetes > Serinales > Metschnikowiaceae > Metschnikowia > Metschnikowia lochheadii. Next base: position 3,092 of record NLAW01001922.1, on the reverse strand, counting down.
CCAGTTGCCAAAGAGGAGTTGAATCCGCCAAGGCCAAGCCATTTGTATATGATAAAAACGCAAGGGTTTCATCAGCCAAATCAGAAAAGCCAGCCAACGAGTATAAAAGTTTGCAGCATCGCACAAACGTCGAGAAGTGGGTTGTAGTGTGTACTTTTGCAAGAAGAGCAGGGAAAAGCTTCTCTTTAAGTACATGCATCAAATCAGGAAGCACAAAAAGACGGCCATTGACATGGAGGATATTTTCCAACATTTCTAAAGCAAAATCCGGCGAAAAACACACCTCCTTATTGAAATAAACCATAGGCTCTGAGCTTAGGATGCAGCACAAATCAGTGGCCACGTGACAGCACATCCACATGTCTTCAGTAGTAACATGATCCGAACCATTGGCCAATAATTCCTTTTGTTTGTCTAACTTTTCAAAGAGTGAAGACAAGATCTGGTGCAATGTAGCAGCAGCAGTATTCAGAACCATGGCATTGGACGAATTGACAAGGTAAGCAGCCACACTCAACACCAATGAAAAGTCATTTCGTTGGAGTTCATAGTTGATCACCAAAATAGGAAGTATCTGGAGTGTCTTCAACTGCATATCCACTGCTAAAGATGGCACGGCCGTATGTAGAGCAGTCAAGGTATCAGTATAGGCTTTTTCAGACAATGAGCATGAGGCCGCAAGCATTTGCAAAGAGGTCATAGCCGAGGCCAACATCTTAGGGTTTTTCGGGTCCAAGCCAACAATAAACGGTGCACAAAGTGTATTCACTATAGGCTGTGTAAGGCTAGAGATGGGTATAGAAAGCAGGAGTTTGGAGGCTTCATGTTGAGCCAGTTCTATAGCCAGGCGAACCCCCACATTCTTCCGTTTGGTCTCTGCATAAAGACTGGTTAAACCCGTAAGCACCTGGGACACCTGAGTCATATCAGTTTTGGTGTTTTGTATTTGGTGGTTGGTGCTTTGGTGGTTTGTATTTAGTGCAGGTTCAGGTTCAGGTTCGGTTAAGGTTTAGGTTCAGGTGACTTGGCAGTATACGCGTTTTTAGAGTCGCACCTTCCAGCGAGAGTACGACCTCTACATTACTTTACCTCTCCAGCTCTCCAGCTCTTCAGCTCTCCAGCTCTCCAGCTCTCCAGCTCTCCAGCTCTCCAGCTCTCCAGCTCTCCAGCTCTTCAGCTCTTCAGCTCTTCAGCTCTTCAGCTCTTCAGCTCTTCAGCTCTTCAGCTCTTCAGCTCTTCAGCTCTTCAGCTCTTCAGCTCTTCAGCTCTTCAGCTCTTCAGCTCTTCAGCTCTTCAGCTCTTCAGCTCTTCAGCTCTTCAGCTCTTCAGCTCTTCAGCTCTTCAGCTCTTCAGCTCTTCAGCTCTTCAGCTCTTCAGCTCTTCAGCTCTTCAGCTCTTCAGCTCTTCAGCTCTTCAGCTCTTCAGCTCTTCAGCTCTTCAGCTCTTCAGCTCTTCAGCTCTTCAGCTCTTCAGCTCTTCAGCTCTTCAGCTCTTCAGCTCTTCAGCTCTTCAGCTCTTCAGCTCTTCAGCTCTTCAGCTCTTCAGCTCTTCAGCTCTTCAGCTCTTCAGCTCTTCAGCTCTTCAGCTCTTCAGCTCTTCAGCTCTTCAGCTCTTCAGCTCTTCAGCTCTTCAGCTCTTCAGCTCTTCAGCTCTTCAGCTCTTCAGCTCTTCAGCTCTTCAGCTCTTCAGCTCTTCAGCTCTTCAGCTCTTCAGCTCTTCAGCTCTTCAGCTCTTCAGCTCTTCAGCTCTTCAGCTCTTCAGCTCTTCAGCTCTTCAGCTCTTCAGCTCTTCAGCTCTTCAGCTCTTCAGCTCTTCAGCTCTTCAGCTCTTCAGCTCTTCAGCTCTTCAGCTCTTCAGCTCTCCAGCTCTCCAGCTCTTCAGCTCTTCAGCTCTTCAGCTCTACACATCTCCACATCTCGACCTGGTTGTCTATCCGACTTTCGAGTATGTTAATGGGATTGCCATAACCCAAAATGGCCCCCACCTCTGGTAATGTGCTGTTTGATGGTGATTATCTTCTTGTTGGTCGTACTGATCACCCAACTGTGTTTAATGTTGACAAGAATGGAATTGTGGACCAAGTGTTCTACTTGTGTGGGGCTGGGCATTTAAACCTACTTGAGACTTGAGACTCGAAAAAAAATCCATCCACCGGAGTTCACCTCTATCGCGGATCCAACGGCCTCCTGTGCTAGTACTAGTACCAACTATGTATTCAACCACACATAATATGGATAATCTAAATATATAAAGTTATCTATATAATATATATATATATATATATGTGTGTGTGTGTATGTATATATAAAAAACATACTAAACAGAGTGGTGTATCCATGTCTGATTACACAGTCTACACCAACTGAGAAATATCCTACTACTATACGTCCTACAACTTTTTTTTTTAAAGCTAATAGTCACTGTAACAGTTATGAAGTCCACAGTTAGTCTGATTATCAATTTGGGTATAGACTACTGTAGTATCTAATACTGTAGTATCTAATACACTAGTACGTAATACTGTAGTATCTAATACACTAGTACGTAATACTGTAGTATCTAATACACTAGTACGTAATACTCTAGTGTCAAATAGTGGGTCTAATACAGTGGATTCAGTGATCTCAATTTCAAGCATTTTAGTGACCCTTTCTCATAACAAGCCATCAATAGCTGTCAGATGTGAAATTGGTTAAGACTAGTATCAATTCTTTCTACACTATAATTTCTGTCATGAAAATATAACTATACTCATTGTTAATTCTTATTGTAGGCCTCACCATAGCAAAATGGTTTGAGTTTCTAGAAAAAAAAAAAAAAAGAATTGAATAAAAAGATTTGCATCCTTTTAGGCTGAAAAAGGTAATTATGGTGGTAACAATGGCCCTTACTAGGTTGACAATGACGTATTGTTCACCAGAGACAGGTGTATATACAGTTGTTCCATATGAAGTGTAAGATCATGACTATATGCAAATTGTATACAGTGTTTTTCAAAAGTATTCAAACTAGCCTCCAAATTTAGGGAATTTAGAATATTGAATTCTAATGAAAGTTGGTGTTTGAAACATTATGACATATGGTTTGAAAGA
>NLAW01001921.1:0-30551 GCA_002370915.1 Metschnikowia lochheadii | reverse complement strand
ACTACACCACTACAACACTACTACACCACTACAACACTACTACACCACTACAACACTACTACACCACTACAACACTACTACACCACTTCCAGCGCTTTAGAATACTCTATTCATCTACTGCTCTATCGCCGTAGAAGAGCTGTATAGTGGAAATTAAAGGTTGGATGTAGCGTCTGAAACTTTTCCTACTGTCAAGGTCTGATACCATAATAGTGTGGGAGTACTGCTACTATATATTGAAATAAGTATCAGTGGCAACTGATGGACCTGGATTTCTTCGGTGCATAACTAGAGTAGAAATTAGAAGTGTACTATAGTAGAGTGAGTATATTATGGTAGTGCAGTATGAGTTAGTATAGTATTGTGGCACTAAGTAGGTTCCATTCTTGGGGAGGAGTAACCACCTAAGATATCAGATATGATCTATTCATCTAGTGGTCCACTATACCAGTATACTCTATTTGTTCTGTATGTTCTTTACTTGATCTCTATTTGTTCTCTACTTGATCTCTATTTGTTCTCTATTTGTTCTCGATTTGTTCTCTACTTGATCTCTATTTGTTCTCTATTTGTTCTCTACTTGATCTCTACTTGTTCTCTACTTGTTCTCTATTTGTTCTCAATTCGTTAGTTTCTCTAGGCTACCCAGAATGGCTTCAACACTATTCTTACAACTTACTCCACTAGACTGACTACTATTCCACTCTTTTGTGAGAAGCCATTCTGTTCCTAGAAATATGTATTCCTCTTTCGGGAATCCAACCCCAACCAGTCAAGATGAATCACTGGAAAACCATCACCACAATTAAGAATTTCCACTTCACACATCATTTTAGTATGTATTGTACTCGAAAGAGGTGATTTATAGTCCCATTATTCCCCACTCCGATTTTCAACCAACCATACCCATAGCCACACATTCTTCAAACCTGTACTCCAAACCTATACTGCAAGCCTACATGTACCATATCTCATACCTATAGCATAGACCATGCCTTATTTACCTCTAGTACTTCTCTAGCACCTTTGAGTCATTAAGTGTTGATCACTTCTGGTGCTCCTTTAGTTATCCTTGATTACCCTAAGTATACGTTGAGCAGTACTAGAGTAAGTATGTATTAGAGTAAATGACCACTAGAGAGTAGAGTAGATTAGTACTGGATAGAAACAGTAGATTAGTACTGGATAAATGCAGTAGATTAGTACTGGATAAATACTGTAGATTAGTACTGGATAAATACTGTAGATTAGTACTGGATAAATACTGTAGGTCAGTACTAGATAAATACAGTAGGTCAGTACTAGATGGAGTAGTGGTAGATTCTGGATCTCTCCAATCACCTTATACTCCAGATCTAGTATACATAGTTTCCTCCCAATAAGCCTGGCCATGCGCACACTGTCTCGAACCCACTACCCCATACTCATCATACTCACCACAATACTATGTACTCACACCCCATAATACTGCACCATACTCACCACAATACTATGAACTCACACTCCATAATACTGCACCATCACCATACACTATACCTTTAATTTACACTGACATCTAATCGTAATACTACTTCCAACACTCCCAATATATAATTACTGTGGCTCTAATAATCTAATTAAATATTCTGAATCAAAATTCTGATTCAACTCCGATTCAAAACTCTGATTTTAATAATATCAATTTTAGCCTGAATTATATTTACTGTTATTTTCTCTGAATATTGATTGACTATGGCACCAGCGGCATGTATGAGGATTCGCACTGGACTAGGACCATGGACTGGTCAACTGGGTGGCGCACACCCAGACCTCTCGCGAACCTAAAGCCAACTCCAGACCGACACTCCATACGCACTACACCACTTTACACACTACACCCCATCCCACCACATCCCCACATCCAATTGATAGATCATGTCCAGCCCCAGAGACGTGGAGATGCAGGACGCCTCCCATGACACTAGCCACGCGGTGCCGGCAGTTGAGGCCTCGTTGGTTCATGAGATCGAACAGAGTTTCACGTCGTTACAGAAATCCGCCGCCGACTTCGATAACCGCCACGTTTCCAAGGTGTTCCGGGACTTGGGCTTGATGAGACGCAAGATCAAAGCCGATCCTTCTGCTTTGGCGTCTGTTATTGCAAAACACTTTCCGGAGAAAAACCCTAGAAAGGCTTTGTTGCTAGCACAACTCAAAAGTGCAGCACCTGAATCGGTCGCTTCTTTGGCCAATGCTGAAACTACTTCGGAAACCACTTCCGGAAATTCCGAAATTTCTGCCGATTCGGCAAGTGCTTCCACCCAGGGTGATCTCCCAGAAATAAGCGCATATGTCCACTTGCTTGTTCAGATCTACTTATTGGACACCGACCATTTGGACCAGTTGGCGCAATTCAACGACTCTGTGGTTTCGTTGCTTGCCTCCTACAACAGAAGAACGCTTGACTTTATCCTGGCCAAGATCTGGTTCTACGTGTCACGGACCAGTGAGTTGCGCGGCGACTTGTTGGCCATCCGCCCTACGCTTTTGAACGCTTTGAGAAGCGCTACTTTAAGACATGACGATGAAACAACCGCATCTATCATCACATTATTGTTGAGAAACTATATCCTAACGCATGACATCAACCAGGCCACTAACTTGTGTGAGAAGATTGTGTTCCCTGCCAATGCCGGCAATGCCTTGAGTGCCAGGTACTACTACTACTTGTCTCGGATCAATGCCATCCAATTGGACTACTCTACCGCCCACGAGTGTGTCACGGCGGCCATAAGAAAGGCTCCTCAAAACGACCTCAGCAAGGGCTTCGTGCAGGAGGCCACCAAGTTGATCATTATCATCGAATTGTTGATGGGTGATATCCCTGGCTTAAAGGTCTTTAAGTCCAGCACAGGAAACATTGAGCCTTACTTTTTGGTGACTAAAGCCGTTCGCTCGGGAGACTTGAAGTTGTTTGGAGCCGTGGTCAAAGAACACGAGCAGGTGTTTATTAGAGACAACAACCTCACGTTGATCTCGCGGTTGCGTCAAAACGTCATCAAGACCGGAATCCGCAAGATCTCCTTGTCGTACTCCAAGATCTCCTTGAAGGATATCTGTATCAAGTTGAACCTCGATTCCGAGGAGGCCACCGAGTACATCGTGTCCAAGGCCATCCGTGATGGGGTGATTGAGGCCACGGTGGACCATGAGCATGGGTTCATGAAGTCGAAGGAGTTGTTGGATGTGTACTCCACGAAACTGCCGCAGGATGACTTTGACCAGAGAATCCGGTTCTGCTTGTCGTTACATACCGACTCGGTGAAAGCCATGCGCTATCCCACCGAAGACAACAAGAACGAGAACAGAAGCGCCTTGGACGGGTTGGAGGATGAAGCAGACTTATTGCAGGCCATCGATGACGGCGACTTGGACGACTTTATGGATTAGGTGCAGGAACGGGTCATATATTCGATATCAGATCCCTTACATCAGTAGAACCATTAACGTAGAGCCTTCAGAAGAAAATGATGGAGTGCATCTATTGCCATGCGATGAAAGTATCTCAATCCTGATTTATTTATCTATTGGCATACAATGAGTATATTTCAATGTTGATATATTTATTTATTGATTGATTGAAATTTCTGGTTACATGCAGTCCCGCAGTATATCAACCTCGCAAGTACTCACCAAAACGGTATGAGCAACCCCCACAACCCCCTCATCCACGTGGAACAGAGCCTCTACGGCAGCTCCAAGGACCAGTTCCTCCGTGACGAGGACGACATGAGCGTGCAGGAGTTGATCCCCCAAATTTTGGCGCAGCGAAAGTCATTTCTCAATCTTCTGGAGGATCTCCTACTCCAGGAGATCGAAAACAAGGACCAGGGCATGGATTTGGACTCTGCGAGCGTGCAGGAAAGCCAAGACGTATCGGAACTGGTGGAGGATTCTGAAACAAGGGCCCAGGCTTTCCAAAAACAGAGGTTGGAGTTGCTTACGCATATCAATTCAGCACTCAACGAGACGTCGCTCTCTTTGGACTTTGTTTCGCTTCTTCTTTCGGCCGAAAAACCCAATATTGCTAAGGCCACGATTCTGCCGCATCTCACCAAAACAACCCCCTTGGGCTCGTTGAGTTCCGACCGGGTGGAGAGGTCCAATGACTCTTCCAGTGCTAAAAAAGGTACCACGGAGCACATTGGACTCGGGTGGAAGTACCAATCGCTCAACCACATCAAAGATCTTTTTGGTGATAGTGCAGCACAACTACGAGAAGAAGTGGCCGGCGAAAAGCAGTATTGGAACAGTATCAATAAGATCTTGACGCATGGAGAGGTTCTATACAAGCTCCGAGACCCCGAAACACAGGCCAAGGCCCTTGGGGTGCAGTACGGGTATGGAGATTCCGGATCCAGTTTCTACGATAAGGGCCGGGCCGTGCTCCGGAAGGATGAGGCCAGTGGAGGTCTTGAGTTCCAGGCACTCAGTGCTCTGGGAGCCCAAATCTCCGCCAACAGGTATATCCGCGTCCGGATTTTGAGCAAGGTGGACGACGACTACATGTTGACGGGCCAGACGATTTTTGACAAGGAGGATTTGCATTCCAATGTTGGGAATAAGCTTATAGAGGAGATTGAGCGTGCTCGGTACTTTCTCTTTGAGGAGGACTTGTTCTACCACTTGACACGCGAAGCCAAAGGGTTGATCAACTATGGGGTCAACATTATTCTGAATAAGATCATTATTGACGATTTTGACCAGATCATTGAGCTCGAAACCGTCGTATACGATGAGTATAACGAGGAGGAGTTGAACAACCTCTACCAAAACACCAACCAGGAATCGTCCAAGGACAACCACAAGGCGCAGCAAATCCTCACGTTCTTAAAGATCATGCTCTGTTGCTACTACAACTATAACCTTGAGCTCAAGCAAAAAATCCCCACTTCGTTCACCAAGTGGAAACAGCACAACTCGCACCCATTGATGCTTCGGCCTTTGATTGGGCATATCCGGCACCAGTTCAGTTTTGGACGACTCCGGGCAGTGCTCCAAAAGCTCTGTGGTAGTTTAGGCGAGGAAATCCAGACCCAAATCTCCGAAAGTCAATATGAAAACTTGGATTCTCATGGCACGCGGCCGTTCCAGAAAGCTGTGCTGCGTCCAGTGTCCAGTTTCACGGTTGTTTTGCATAAAGTGGCGCTGGGAGAGCATTTGAAGTTTGATGTTAAGTTGACCACATCGGAAATCTTGGTCAATTTGATTGTGGAGGTGTCGGTGCTGAAGTACGCAAGCAAGGCCGACCTCGAGAATAACCTGAACGGTTCCAATGTGTTGCAGTTGACATTTACCGATGTGCTTGAAGTCGAGGAGAGTCTCACGTGGACCTTGTTGAACTTCCTCAATCGAACCACATAGACGTTAAGTACTTTGAGTCCATAAAAGTACTTTATAAACCATAAAAGTACTTTATAAACCATAAAAGTACTTTATAAACCACAAAAGTACTTTATAAACTATAAAAGTACTCTATAAACCATAAAAGTACTCTATAAACCATAAAAGTACTCTATAAACCATAAGAGTACTCTATAAACCATACATGCACTGTGAGTTCACAATAATATTACCCTATAATACTCTATACACCACGAATTCAACGTGGCCATACTGAAACTCTATTTCCTGTACTACTCTCATTATATCAGTAAACTTTTCTTTCTCCCAACAGCTCATTTCTATATTTTATATGACCATATGCTCTATATTCTATAATAACTCTTTGAATCATAGTCTATATATAACCACAAGTACTACTATGTACCCATAAATATATGTGAGTATTTCTCTATATCCAGATACTACACGATTATAAATGCTCTATATTCAAATAGTGCTTCTCTATACAGCATACCTCCATATACCACAACTCTATAACCATAAGTACTATAGTATGAGTTATCTTGTATAATAGTAGGTATATCCTCTATGGCTCTTCCGTTTTAGATCCACAAACTCTACTCGTCATCGGTGATAGGCACGATCTGGGCGTTGGCCATGTCCCTTAACTCCGAGCCGTGCTTCTCCAAGTACTCCTTGGCTCTGTAGTACTTCTCGTCTCTAAGGTTATTGTAGATGAGGAAGTTCAACCAGATCTCCAAGAACGAGTAGGTGAACACCAAGTTGTTGGCCACCAACGCGTAGTCACTGAGCAAGCAGAACGATCCCAAGCAGAAGAACATCAACAATCTGGTGGGCACCAAGGTCTCGAAATACGTCAGATTATCGGCCAAAGTGGGGATCAAGTCGCCCAACACCAGCATAGAAATAAACACTGCCAAAATCCCGAAAAGCGGGTTTTTATCCGTGACCTGGACCGTGGGCAAGTTCATGGCATCGCCCAAGAGCATGATGAAATGGGCATTAAGAATGGTGGTCGGGCTCTTGAGCAATAAGAATACTATATAAATAAGGCCCAACTGCCGGATATACAAGATGGTTTTGGACGTGAGAAACTGCATGGAAAAGTGGTTTGGGGGAAAACACGAAGACTAGTGAAGTGAAGATTTGAGACTGCGGTGAGATTTAGTAAGTTTGGTGAGACTTGGTGAGATTCCGGGCCTGTATGCAGTCCCAGCCTCTGCAACATCGCGATTGTATTTGCAGTCACTCAACACGTACTCCTGTCTCTCCACACGCCCGTTGAGTTGGACTAGTCTGTGTGTTGTTGTTTCAGATTTGTTTGAGGCTGTTTCAGTTTGTCTGTTGTTGTTTCAGATTTTTTTGAGGCTGTTTCGTTTTTTGAGGTTGTTTCAGTTTGTTTGAGGTTGTTTCAGTTTTTTGAGGCTGTTTCAGATTGTCTGTTGGTTCATGAGACTCTTCCTCTTTTTCTGTGGTGCACTTGCGGCCGAATACGTCTTCAACGTCTCGGAACTGTACTTGGCCAAAGATGGAAACTACAAGACGGTAAAAACCATCAATGGGCTTTCTCCAGGTCCCGTGATCGAAGCCAGAGAAAACGAGTGGGTGTCTGTCACCATCAATAATTTCTTAGAGGTCGGCATCAGTTTCCATTTCCATGGTGTGCTTCAATTGGGCACTCCCTGGGCCGATGGTGTGCCAGGAATTACTCAGTACCCCATTTCCAGCGGGGAAACATACCGGTACATCTTCCAGGCTCGTAACCAGAGTGGGGCTTTATGGTACCATGCCCATTACCGAGGTTATTCTTCCGATGGGTTGTATGGTCTAATATACATTTTGCCCCGGGAGACTCGGCAGCGTCCGTATAGTCTAGTGGTTTCAGACTCTGAACAGGTGCAGGAAATTAAACAGCTTGAAAAAAACCCTTCTTATCTAATCGCTGATGACGTGTTCAAACAATCTATGGATGACGTACTTCACCGGATGTTCCAGCACGAGATCGACCCACTTTGTATCCAGAGCATCTTGGTCAATGGAAAGGGCCGTGTGCAGTGCCATAGCCAGAACACATTCCACCATTTGGCCCGGAAAAACCCCAACCTCACAGGAATCCCCCGCTTCGACTCCATGGGCTGCATATACGATAGTGCCCTAAATGGAACGGAGGCTGAACATGCTGCTTTGGAGGTGCCGGGCTACTCTGCTCCCTGCAGGACCACCCACTCACCACTCCATATCCACTATACCAATGGCTTGCGATGGCAATATGTGCACGTACTCAATGCAGGAGGCCAGTACACCAAGGCTTTTTCCATAGATGACCACCCCTTTCACTTGATAGCCGTGGACGGCATTTTTGTGGTGCCCGAAAAGGTCCACTCAGTGGTTTTACCAGTTGGGTCACGTGCCACGGTACTTATAGAGACCAACCCAGAAGACCACGACACCTCCCAGCCATTCAAGATGCGGTTTCTGGCTATATACACTCCGCAGTATATCGAAGGGTATGCTCTTCTTTTCTATGGTAAAAATACGGGAGAAGACCCAGTTTCGGCGGAAGATCATGGTATACGGTACCAAGACTTGGACGGGCACAGTATGCAGGACACTGTCCGCAGCATCTGGCCCCATGAAACACAACCTTTGGAGAAAAACCACCAGCTTGAAAACATAAAGTCTGCAGATGTCACATTTGTTTTCCATCTCCACCGATTTGATAATGTGCAGTTCACCATGTTTCAAAACCGGACACAACTTCCAGGAGACTTTGAAACCAGACCGCCCATTCTAGACTCCAAAAATTATAAGTGTGCATCGATTTTGCAGCCACCAATCCAACAAGGTCAAGTGGTGGATCTAATAATCAATAATCATCGCCACATCAACCATCCTATTCATTTACACGGTCATTATGTGCACGTGGTTAGTTATAGTGATGGGGAGAATTTCCCGTATGGCTCTATGCAGGAAGCCATAGATAACCAGTACAGTGGAGTGAGTACTAAAGTTCTGTACTGTGATGTAATATTAGTGCCCGTTGGAGGACATGCAGTATTGAGGTTCACAGCAGATAACCCCGGAATCTGGCTTTTGCATTGTCATAATATAGGCCATTTGATGGGAGGTATGGGTGCGATCTTGCTCGAGTCCCCAGACAGCATTCCACAAAATCCTCTGAGTCATGATACTTAACTGAGATAAAATGATAGGTAACAACTGCTTTTCGGCCAATCGTAGGTTTGAATTTCTGGGTAGTGCTCTACCCATTATGAGTCTGAGGTGTAGTGAGCTTAACTTAAACTACAGTAGTACAATACTCTTCTACTATCTATTACTAGCATGAATACTGAGTACTTTTATTACATTAACTGATTCCCATAGAGGCTTAGCTGTCCCATAGAGGCTTAGCTATAATGTGGTAACATCTCTCCAAGTACAGGCCCAATCGGGGAAGTTTATATGCAGAAATCAGTTTCTAGACTTTTAGGAAAAATTTCCTCGTAATCAATTCATAACATCTTAATGGATGGGTGATATAGTTCAGGAATAAAAATTTGTGTCATAAAGTGGGATATTGGATAAAATCTCAGATCGGTTTGGTCCTGTACACGGTATAATCATTCTTATACACTATCAATGAGACTAGTTCTGGTCGTTCACAGACATTAAGCCGATGAGTCAAAAACACTCTTGAGAACTCTCATAATCAAAGGCTATCAATTCTTATAACCGATTTGTTTTTTTGTCTTCTTTTTTTTCTTTTTTTTACTTTGAGTCCTGTTGTTTGTCCATTAGGTATCAATGGTTTACTGGGTTATTGTCTGCAGTACACCGCGTAGGCCAACAAGAACAAGTCACCATCTCAGTCCAGGCCAATGAAGTTTTTCAACGCCATTCTGTGGCTAGCCCTTGCATCCACTACCGTAGCATACACGGTCTCCAATGTACAGGTTTCGTTGACCAACAATGCCAAGGATGTCCGTGCCAGCCCCAACGCCTCAGGAGGCTTGACTCTCGAGTCGCAGGCAGACAAGTTGGAGGTCGACTTCAAGGTCAAAGGAAGTGGTGAGCCCCACCAATTGGTGATTGTTTTTTCCGCTGGAAACGGTTTGGATTACGCCGTCTACCCGAAATTCAACCTCAATTTCATCAAGGCCAAGATCCCTGTGGCCAAAATCCCCGATGCTTTGAAGTTGCAAGATAAAATCCAGGTTTCCATTATTGCTGCCAGCTCTAATTCTAAGGTTCAGGAGAATGTGGTGGACTTGTTCCCCAGTCAGGAGTTTCAGAAATCCTTGGAAGTGAAGGAAGTGAAGAGATTAGGAGCCAAACCCGAGATTCATCATGTGTTTAAAAGCAATGTCGAGACCGTGGGTTCGTTCCTCCCTCTAGTCTTCAGTGCCGTGGCCGTGGGCTTAGTTGTGGTGCTTTTGGGCTCGTGGGCCACCACTTTGAAGGATGAACTCTTTGCTGCCAAGGAGGGTAGCATCTGGAAGATCGGATACTTGTGCACACTTACCATGTTCGAGTATACGTTTGCCAAGTACTACTTGGGGGCTTCTATCTTTAGCATTTTGTTCCAGGGTGCTGTGCTTGCAGGTCCTTTGCTTTTCTTTGGCTCGAGGTCTTTATCCACCTTGGCCAGAGCCAGGGCTTAGTGCTTGAATTGTCAATAAACAATCTGTCCGAGACATTTGTTTCATTAGTAGTGTACATTGAATAGTCATTGAATAGTGACTGAGTCTACCTTACCTTCTGTATATTATCAATGCCAGTACTTTATACTCTTATTATTCCTAATATACTGGCTCTCTACTTGACCAGCTGTCAAGGACTCTATGTCCCCCATGTCTACTATGTCTACTATGTCTACTATGTCTACTATATGAAATTTAGTATACAAGATTATGGTTCTGTTCATTATCTTTGTCCATCACTTTCTCTATTTTATCTCTATTCAATCTTTCTCTTTCTCTTGTAATGTGTATCCGTAATTAAAATTTCTGGTGGTGTTTTACTTGAGGTGCTGAACACCCGGCAGTTTGGAGTAATTTACTGGGTAGTTTCTTGACTACATTCAATAGACTATTCAAAAAGAAGGAGTAGCCTTGATAAAAAAGAGTAGTCTGGCAAAATTAGGTTTAAATTAAGCATGAGTAGAGTGTGGCTAGCCCCGTCGCTAGTGGTCTACACATTTCATTGTGGGTCTAACAGACAGGAATAGTAGTGTATGGAAAGCACCATTCTGTGGAAACACCACTCCATTTTTTACTAAAAAAAGAAATTTACAAACCTATAAAAAATTGTTCAGAGACTTATGTTTGTATGGTTTTATCAAGTAACCCTCATTAATCTTAATTTGTATTTTTGCGCAGAAGAAGTTAAATATATGAATCGAAGTGCGATCATAATTATTTAACTTGGACATCAAGGTAAAAATCCAAAATTGAAGAGAATCTAAATTAAATACAACCAAAATAATCCTGATCAGTGATTTAAAAAACCAAAACAATTATTCCTTGATTTAATTAAGATTGGTGGCTAGAGACCTTATTTTAAGCTACTATATCTCAATGGACTGCAGAGACCAATAAATAATAACCACTAAAAAAGAATGAACCGATATACACCAATTAAAAAACAGACCACTAAATAGTAGAGCATTATTCCAACAGACTGATCTGTTTTTTTTTTTTTTTTCTTATTATCATAAATCATTGATATAGAATTTCAATACATAGCTATCTAGCTATATTCAACCAATCATCAGACCCAAAAATTTATCAGAGTTTTTTTTTTTTTTTTTTTTTTTGGCAGCAGTACAAAATTAGAGAAGGTTTGTATAAATAAATAGGCTTCATAAATGCCTTGGCGTGAGGTATTTAAGGCTTTTACTTAAAAGTAGTAGTGGAGAATGCTCAAGACTTTGACTAGAAGTATCTAATTATCTGGAGGCAGAGGTAGATCCATTACTTTGACTTTCACTAAAACCGTTACTTTAATTTCATAGCAAAATCAGTTTTTATTCTATTATTAAAATAGTAGCATTCCTCATGCTTTCGTAATTTCCATCCTGCATATTCCTATCGTGTTTCACTCTCTATAAACCCATCTTCATCTAAATCGACATTCAACCGACATTAAATCACATCACTATGTTGCCATTCTGCGTTTTTCTTCTCATTTATTTGAGGCAAAAATTGAGGGTAAAAGCCAGTGCACTTGAAGTATTATGGAACTCAATGGTAATAGTAATATAGAGCAATATTTCAGGGTATGTACTGGAACTATGCAGTAGTATGATGTATGTAGTTCACAATCGGGAATTAGAAGCCAAGTTTAATAATCCTGTGGACCTATATGCTGAAATAGTAATGTTAAAAATAATTGGTCCTTAATGAATTATTTTCAAAACTGGTAACTCTGACCACTAAAGACGGGGTCATGGCTACTCCTCCACAAAGGTATTCTGTATATAGCGAAAGTTGAAGAAACTGAAGTTGCCATTTTCATCCCAAAGCCCCTTGTCCATGGAATTGGCGGCCACCACCTTCCCTTTTATAAGGGCCATGGGTAGCCATGAATAAGAGCGCGAGTCCAAGGAATGGCTAAGATTGTCTCCCGTGACCCACACGTGACCCTCAGGAACAATCACGTACTTGTTGTAGCCGTCATTCTGGATGCAGGTATTTGGTGGGTTGGTGACGGCCGACGAGCTGGAGGGGTCCACCAAAATGGCATCGCCGGGCATTCCGCTTATGCGCTTACAGATCCGGTGATCAGGGTCTGACGGTTTAGTTGCTACTACCAAATCACCCATATCTAGATTTCGACCCAAACGGTAAGTTTTTAGAGCGTGTACGAAGTCATGTCGTGCCTGGAGTGTGGGGAGCATCAGCTCGCCTTTTGTTTCCGTGAACTCATAGAAGTACTCATTGACCAAGTGCGTGGCACATCCTGCACGGACCGTCCAAGATAGAAGACTACCAAGAAAACGTGCAGATTCCATAAGTTTGTTTATGACTAGAAGGTGTAGGGGTGTGGTGGTGTATGTAGAGGTGAGTGTGTACGGTGATATAGATACATATGATATCCTTGCATATAAAGTCATTAACCTACATATAGTGATAAATACCTGTATATAACCACACACTACTACTGTTACTACTACACTTCACTTCACTTCACTTCGTTAGTGTTTTTACAATTTTATCGCGATACCGTTTATTCATTACCCAATTAGTAAACAAAGCCCAAAATCTTTCCAGAAACGTGCTTTCTTCTAGCCTCCTCGTGGTCCATGATACCGGCGGAGGTGGTCAAGATCACGAAACCAAACTGTCTGGCTGGCAACAAGTTGTCGGTCCATCTCTCGATGTCGCCGATTTTGACGTTAAATCTTGGCGAAATAACTCCACACTTGTTCAATCTACCGTTCAATTGAACCACAATCTTTCCGGATCTGTGGTCGTCAATGTACTCGAACTCACCGATGTAACCTGAAGTTAGTAATGTCAATAAAAAAAATTTGAAGGGTGGAAAGAGATAAAGATAGAAAAAGAAATAATAAAATTCAAGAAAATTCAGTGAATCATTGGGTCATGGAATGGGATGTCGAGGGAAAGTAAACGGAAACAGAAACTGGTTCGGAGCCCGTGTAAGAATCGATCCCTCTTCAATCTCCCGAAAACTTAAAAGACAGAAAGGGACTGAACACCGATCAATCCATCCAGTTATCATTTCGGGGGTTATAAAAAAATTTTGGACGAGAAAATGTTGAGAATGAAATTTGAGGAAGTGGGAATGAGTGAAAGAATTAACATACCGTGCTTTTGCATAACCTGCAAAAATCTGATGATCACCTTGGAGGAAGGTCTAATCAAGACTTGTCTCTTACCGGTCTTCTCGGCATTGTTGATGGCGTTCAAGGCGTCGGCTAAAACAGAGGTTCTGGTCATTACTGACTCGTTAGTATAAAGCAACCACAAAACATACGCAGCATGAGTGTCCGTTTAAGGATTCATGGAGCAGCGGAAAAAGGCCGGAGAAAAGAAAAAAAATCACGAGCCTAATTCCTAACGAAAATGGGAGGTATTTTGGGTCTCGCCAAGTGCCTCAAAATGTACAGACTTGTAGGGTCTGCACACCATGGAAGCCCTGCCATGACCCAAAATTCTTCCATTGTGTTTTGCTGATTGTGGAGACGTGCTGGATGGTTAGAATAGGGACATACTTAGTAGGAGATGTGTAGATGATTAAGAGAAGGAGTGGATGAAAAGGTGGTTAGACACGCGAAGAATGCGAAAATTTTTAATGTCACAATCACGTGACCTATGACATCACGTGACTGTCTGGTCATCTTTTCTTTTCTTTATTCATTTTTTGTGTTCCAATCTTTACTGAAACCATAGTTTATAATCTAGTAATTCTACCATATCAAATACAATAGTAAATTTTAAAGTCGTGTAGTGTGTTTACCAAATTGCACCTAACTAAATTTGGCTTTTCCCAAACATATCAAGTATTGCGAGCGCATCTTCATCTCAAGGCCATGCTCCGAACTACCTTCTGGCGCCCAATTACCCGCAGGCCCATTGTAGGCCCATGGGTTAGATTCAAGCATGATAGTCTGCAGGATGGGAATGAAAAAGAATCCGGAAAATCGAAATCTGGCAACTCTCCCCAGTTTGACCAAGATTCTACGGAATTAGACCAGAAAAACGAGCATTCTGTCTTCCAAGTGCAGCCCAAAACGTCCAAAGCAGCCCCTGCCGACTACGATGCCAATCTGGGAATCAGCAAGCTTCTTCGGCAAGACAAAAAACCGTACCTCCCGAAGATCCGGCACGAACGGCTCTCGTATGAGTACCCCGGGCTTCCTAACCAGGACGATTTCACAAAACATTCAAATAAAGAGAAAAAAATCGAGCCGGTGACTCGGTGGTCACGTTACGTGCCCAAGATTTTAACGGTTGTGGTGGTGGTTTGGGGAGCGTACGTGGTCAAAGTATGGTTCTATCCTGCACAGGACGACTCGGACAGTAATGATCTTTTGGACCCCAACCACTTCCATAAATTTGTCATTACGCATAAGAAACAGATCGATGCAGACCATTATTTGGTGGAGGTACGACCCAAGTATCTGGGGTGGAAAATGAGCTACTATGCACATTACGACAACAAGTCGATCTGGAACGGTGACATCATGTGGTCTGTGGAGATCAAGCAGCCGCAGATCATGGTGGTAAGGTCTTATACACCATTGCCATTATATTTTTTAAAGTCTGAAAGAACCAGATCCGGCGAAAAAGAGCCTTTGTTGAAGGTGATAGATAACGATAATGATGATTACGACAAGGGAGGAGTTATGACGTTTTATGTCAAGCGATACAATGATGGCGAGGTTTCCAGGTATATTACCGATAAAAATGTGGGAGACGAACTCGATATTCGGGGTCCTCATGTGGACTTCCGGTTCCCACACCATCCTCTTAAGGCGTTACATGAACGGCCGATTTTCCGGGACTTACCCTCGAAAGTAGAGGCCGAAACACTTGTGGAGAGTATCAAGGCGGAACACCGAGTTCCGGAGTACGATACCTTGGACTTCTACGGCGCAGGTACCGGAATAGCTCCGATTTTGCAGGTGCTTCTTAGTCGGAACCCATACCGAGGTTATGTCAATGTACACTACTCCGCCAAATCCGACACAGAACTCCAGCCTTTGAAGCGGTTTATGTTTTTCTTAGAAAAGTTGGACCGTGCCCGGTTCTATGAGCATATAGACTCGCAGAACAAAAGGCTTACTATTGCAGATATTATCAAACCGGAAGAACCAAAGTATATCAGCCCAATGCGCGAGCAAATGAGGGAAGTGGACAGAAAACTGGAAGAAACAGAAAGCGAAAAGAAGGAAAATCTTAAATTGAGAATGGCCATCTTGGACAATGACGAGGTGGTGGAACAGCAGTCCCGGCACAGAGTTAAGTGGTACCAGAATGCATTAGAACAAGCCCATGACACAAGCAAGCAAGCCAAGAGCAACGGTGCTTTGGCGGTGGTTTGCGGTCCTGAAGGTTACATCGGTCACGTTGCGGGGCCTAAAGACTTGGCCACGGGCGAACAGGGCCCTGTAGGAGGACTTTTGGGAGCCAAGAAGTGGGATAGCTCCAACGTGGTCAAGCTTTAACAATTTTAACACATTTATTAGTATATAGTCACTAGAATTAATTTTCATTTTACGCTTATGTCCACTTATAAATAAGACTGGAGCACTAGACTTCTATACTTACGTTGCCTTATAGCTTCAATTCTACTTGTACTATTCTTGTACTGAGACTTGTACTGAGACTTGTACTGAGACTTGTACTAAGACTTGTACTATTCCTCTACTTATACTCTGTAAATAGTAAAAGAAATTAGAAAGAGAAATTAAAAATTAGTACTGTCACCACTAAGCAGTCACGAGAATTCTTCAAATATCAGATTATAATGCAAATGACGTGACGGTAGTAAATGAGTGGTAAAAACAATAGTGATTATATTACAGTTGCATGAGTTAGTACCCAATTATTTCGGTTGAAAAAAAGATCTCAAATATACCAATGATTGATTGATTTCGATAGATCTGAATTCATATAGCTATCCAGCATTCAGGTGACTAGTCTTCAATGATGTTTGTTGAACTTGAAGAACCAGTACATTTTCAAAAGTATTGTATATCCATGTGAGTGCATAGAAGCAGGGCAGATGAAACAGAAATTGGACTATAATATGCGAGAGCCTTATATGTGCGTTTAGTTCTGGTCAAGCCCTGGTCTAGCCCTGGTCTAAATCTGGTCTAGCTCTGATCAATGTATCGGTGAACAAAATGTCGATAAGAGATTGAGAACTGAGCGAAATGGGATACATAAGAGGCGACGACAATGTTCTTATAAGAGATAGATCTGAGTAAGTTTGGATACAGATAGGAATAGAAGCGACTGAGAACTTGTTTTAAAATCCTTTCTCATTTTTTCTAGATCGTTCAAGAAACTAATATCGGAATCAAACCCACTGATGACTGTTTCAGGTAATTGGGCTTGTGAAGCAGTATGTTGATGTTACAACTGCATTAAATTAAGATCAAACTCCTGCTTTATTGTCGAAAGTGGCTCTAGATTAAATATTTTTATTAGCAAAATCGTTTCTCCATAGTAGAAAAGGGTAGCATACCTGGCAAAGTCATCTGAAGTCAACTGAAGTCTTCTGGAGTCAGTTATATTTATGGGTCAGACGAAACCAGTTCGAAAGATAGTGGGGATCCCAAAATGTGAGTTCTAATTTGAATATCATTGGTCCCCAATGACATAACCGTTCCAGATTAAGAGCGTGAATAGTAGAGTAAAGCTCAATAGGAATTGGTGTTGCACCCATGCGCGCTGCAGCTTCTGTTTGCCAGTATTTCTCAGCTTTTCAGCTGCTCACAATTCCGCCTTCATAGAAGAGCGCAGTCTCATCTAACGCGCTCCACAACCATTGCATAATTCACACTATAATCCATTACTGCATAACTCCAGATCCAGAGCTCATATTTGGCGACTCCATACTTGACTACTTCAGATCACAGTATATTAGAGTTATTGCATCATGGAGTCGGATCCTGTGCGGCATACATCCCAGGATGTGTTCCAAAAGGTCAAGCCCGTGTGTGTGCAGGTGTCCCAGCTAGCACAGCTTCCCA
This sequence comes from Metschnikowia lochheadii, assembly GCA_002370915.1. Taxonomy (NCBI): domain Eukaryota; kingdom Fungi; phylum Ascomycota; class Pichiomycetes; order Serinales; family Metschnikowiaceae; genus Metschnikowia; species Metschnikowia lochheadii. The sequence goes on along the minus strand of NLAW01001921.1, from coordinate 13,420 downwards.
CCATGGATACCGAGCTGCTTGTATACAATCTCCGACAGCTCTATACCATTCTAGATGGACATCGGAGAGAAAATTTGGGGAGAATTGGTCAAATTCCGGGGGGAAACGGCCAAATTCCGGGGGAAACCGACCAAACCGACCAAAACCTGTCTGAATATGTGATTTCTCCTAAACTAGCGGACTACATCTTCTACCCCATTTCGTGTGTATTGAAGCATCAGACACTTCCAGAGCTGGCCGTCATGTATATCCTTTATATACTAGCGTACTTGAACGAAACCTCGTGGATCTTTCTGGTGGATGATACATCTCTAGACCAAATGCTTCCCCTCGTGATTTTCCTAGCGAGATATAAAAATGAAGCTAATTCTGATGAAAAAAATAGAAATGACTTTGATTTGGCTGCTGCAGAAAGTCTTTTGGCAGTGCTCAAAACCGTACCTACCACATATTTCAAGACGGGTGTTTCTCCAAAACGTTTCTCGGCTCTTGGGGACTCCACTAATACTTTACTTTCTTTTTTGGACACTTTGGGACCTCTTCACGAGGACATCGCGCTCAGAATCCTCTCCACACTCAGCTGGCTCTACTGTTCCCGCGTCTCGGCCGATCATACATCGTTGGTGTTCCCCGGGATTATTTCCAAGGTGATCAACTTCCATTCCACCACGAAAAACTTGCATACAGATACTTTAGTGCAAATCGTGTGGCTTTTGAGGTCCCTTGCAGTCAAAGTTTTCGACCAGAAGGACTTGGACGTACAGGTTTTGGACAAAAAAATGTCTTTGGAGACAGTAAAAGAACAAGAGGTGCTGAAACCTGCTGAAAATGGCCAATTGGTGCAGTTGAACGTCTCCAAAACTCACCATAACCGCACCAGTCTGTGGCTCAGAGCCACTGCGCAACAATTCCGGCTTCTGGTGCTCATATTCATGAAGAACTTGATTTTGAAACCTAATGGAATGAATAAGCTCCGTACCAACCCAAAACTCGGAGATGCCATTGTGAAATTTGCTCTGGATATATACACCCATTGTTTCAGGCCACTTTTCAACGACTTGGTGATGGCCAACCTCGACATTCTTGCTGCTCTTAGCTATGTCCAAAGCAGGGATTTGAGCCAAGAAGAGGTTTTTTTGGAAAAAGTCTGTTCCATATATTTGATGGCACCTCGTTCGGATCTACGGTTGCTCCATGAACATTTACTTTTCAAAACAGAAAACTTGGCTTCCGTGGAGGTCCCCAAGGCTCTTCTTACGTTAAACGAGGAGAAAATTTCTTTATGCCTTGCTTCCGTACGGCTTCATTTACGGGTTCTACTGTCTATTTTGGATGCATTGATGATCCCAAATTCTGTTGACAATGTGGTGAAACTGGTGATTGAAAATGTGAGTTTTTTTCTAGGCCAAAACCTTGGGGCCAAAAAGGAAAAACGGCCTGCAAACATTTCGGGTTTTTTGGGTGCAAATGCGCCTGAAGAGAACTCATTGGATGGAATAGAGCTTCCTCCACATATTGATGCCCGGAAACTCAGCACAATTGCCCCAAAAGACCAGAAGTTGGTACCTGTTTCAGGAGGCACAGCCTTGAGCCAAATAGACGTGGATTTGGAAAGCCGGGGTGGAAAACCCCGTCTTTTTGGGGCATTTCTAAGCCTGGAATCCGAGGACTGCATTCAGGCCTCTCTTGCATTCATGGGCCAGTACGTTTCGGATCTCGAGCAAACTTCACTTATGCTTCTTGAAAATGCTAAAGATATCCCGCATGTGGTTGCTCTATGGGTAACCAATCAAATCGTCGGGACATCTCGGCCAACAACGGCATTTGATCTTGATGAATTTTTGGATACATCCTTATATGCAGAAGATGATGGTTTTGGAGCAGAACAACCAGACGAGCTCAGTTACATTCTCTTACTGCATGCTCAGGAGATTTTATCCCAGACCCAGACCCAAGCTTCATCCCAAGTTTCATCAGTTCCATCAGTTCCATCAGTTTCGTCAGCTTCATCAGTTTCATCTCAGTATGAGGTTTTGGAGACTTCATACGTCATAGCACTTGAAACGCTCAGTCTTGTGGCTCGTCGTCTCAGCAAAGACGATTTCCAGGCAGATGTGTTGATGGACCACCTCTTTCCTCTTTTGGAAGCCCTTACATTTTCACCCAGCAGCATTGTCCATCAGCAGGCAAGACAATCGCTCCACCAAATAGTTGATACTCACTATGGATCATCTTTACGGCAATTAGTGCAGGAAAACTCGGATTATTTGGTGGATTCTATGAGTTCACAGCTTTCGGTTTCCAGTGGATTGACTCCGTCTCTCCCGGGCATTTTATTGGTGGTGTTGAAGATCCTGGGCCCTGAATTGCTCATGCTGAACCAGTTGCACGATATACTCAGCCAAATGTTCATAGTCATCGATTCCTACCATGGCTACTCGGTGTTGGTGGAGAATTTCTTCTATGTGTTTGAAGAGATTGTGGAAAAGACGGCTGGTTTGTATGCCAGAGAGATCTCCGATACACATAAAATCGGCAGTTCTAGGCCCTATAAGCCGTGGGGCCTTTGTTCAAGGTCGGAAATGCTCGAAATGATTGATGACTCTAATAGGAAAGTCGATCCGTTTGACTATGAACCGGAAAAAGAGTACTTCAAGAACCCAGGCATTCCTTTTGGCGAAATCCAGGACTCTGACGATGAAGATGAATCAGAAGAGGAAGAAAAAGGAGACGAGAATGATAAGGAAGGAGAAGAATGGCTTTGTTCGGTGCCTCAGAACGTTTACCTGCTAATTCAGCAGATCTTCACCTATGGGCTTCAGCTTCTCTCGCATCCATCGGTCAAGCTCCGCGTGCAGGTCTTGAAGACCCTAAAAAAGGCCTATGGCTTAATGTGCACCAATTACGCTGTGTTGATGCCCTTGCTTGCTCGGTATTGGCCACTTGTATTGGTACTAGCAACAGGTACCAAAAGCACGTCTGAATACGACGAGTCGATGGATATGGCACTCATGGAGCCAGCTTTGGAGCTCATGATTGTGGTTTTTGAAGAAGATGCTCGTCATGAGAACTTCTTGGCCTCTAGATTCTCAGATATGTGGGTATTCATGGAAAGAACATGGAAGGGTAAGTCACAATTGAAAACACCCATGTTGAAAAAGTTGGTGTGTCGTTTGTTGGTACAGGGAATCACCAACTATGGCCGACAAATCGCTGACTTGACGTGCCATAACATTATGAGGTTCTGCTTTTCTCTTGGCGTTTTCAATGACTTTCCTGCTGATAAGACGGTGCAGAACCATCTTTATGTGCTCAAACAAGCAAGACATGGGGGAAGGAAATCTATCTCGACTGTCTAAACAGTCACCGGAAAGTTATTAAACAGTCATCCAACAGTCACCCATCAGTTTTTCAACAGTTTTTCAACAGTCATTATCTGGAACAAGACGATTTTCTTATAATCATCTTAATGCATTGCATGAATCAATTTATTCATCTAGAACCCATTGTCACAGCTATTCTTCACTTATCCACATCGCATTTCTTGAAACGTCAATTATATCCAATCAATTATAACTCCGGCCACTAAACCACTCCTTAGTGATCTATACATTGTCACCAATATTACCTCTTCCTTGAGTCATTATCACATACTGTGAGTGCTTTTTTTATACTCACCATTGCTCTTTCCGATCACACCATAGCGATAAAGAACTATCACTCGTATATTAAATGTCCAGATCAGTTCCATTCCTTAGGATTTCTAGAAGTTACCACTTCTCTTCTGTTTCTGCCCATCACTTATTAAATGATTAATTCCTTCATTATCATTCATCAACTTGATCATCAAATTCTCCTTCCTTGAAGTCCATGATCACTCAATAGTAATCTGGACTATCACCATTCAGCACTTCCGACTCATAACTCATGACATATGTACCCAGATCAATATACCGGATCAATGTACCGGATCAATGTACCAGATAAATGCACCAGATCAATGCATCTAGGCCATCAGAAGCAGTATTCACTGGAGTCATCCGGTCTCTGTCATCACATGTGACCCACCATAATCACCACAATCACCATATACCAACCAATTACCTATTCGGCTTACTATATCACCATTCACTATTCATTCACCTAGTTATTAATCTAGGTCTATTAGTCGATTTGCATGGCATCGTTGTCCATAAGATTCAGGATTCCTGCCTTGTTGATCTTCTTGGTGCTGGCAAAGGGTAAGGTAGTCTGGCCCTTTGGAAGAGCCTGACCCCTGACCTCGGCCAATTGCTTTTCTGGAACTCCCGCACCCTCCATATCCAGAGCCCCGGCGCCAACTTCTGGTGGATCATACTTCTTTTTGTCTTCCTCTGTAAGATTAATCTTCTTTTCCTTCAAGGCCTCTCTCACAATTTGAGTTTTGGGGATAGTATCGTTGAGAAAATATAAGGCCTCCTGGGAGCTTACAGCGGAACTAAGGTCCTTGTATTGGATTTTCTTTCTCTTGTCAATTTTGGCGTTCATGGAGGCTTGTTCCACCAAGTACTGCACAAAGAGCTCCGTGGCAGCACCCGTGGCGTAAACGGCTGTTGCTGAAGAACCAAAATATTCGGGGTCCATTTTAAGAATACGCTTGATTTTGGAAAGGGGAAGCGACATGTGGGTTTCGTCTTCCTCATCGGACTCAATCATATCCACATTCCCAGTCACTGGATTCAGTGGATTCACGGATGCACCTTCCGGATTGGGAAGAGCTTCACTTGGAGACACGTTTTGGTCCTGTGAAAGCCCGTTCTGGGCCTGTATCGTCTCTGCACCCTCTGGTGCTGCTGTTTGATTTGCTTCAGACATACTGTGGAATAATAGTAGACGTGAGTTGAAGAGAGCGACGCGTACTGTGCACCCGTACCTCCTTACACCACACTAACAAACCTCCCAAAAAAAATTATAAAAATTGATAAAAAATTTAAATTATGATTTTTTTATATGAAATAGAATTATAGAGAGTATTTAGTTTATAGTATACAGGAGCAGTGGATGGTAAATAATTTAGTGGTGGATTTCTATGTGTTTGTTAACGTGTCGCATTAGTGACGCAGTCAATACAAGCCACAGCATAGCTTACCGTTTGCAGTTGTTTAGTATTGGTAATGATAATACTGGGACGTGCTAAAAAAAATAAGCATTTTCTACTCTCCTAGTAAAATTATGTATAGTAGTGAAATCAGGTGTATAAACAGTGGAGTGGAGTGGAGTAGAGTACAGTAGAGTAGAGTACAGTAGAGTAGAGTACAGTAGAGTAGAGTAGAGTAGAGTAGAGTAGAGTAGAGTAGAGTAGAGTAGAGTAGAGTAGAGTAGAGTAAATACTAGGATGCATAATAGAGTGTAATGGAATAAAATAAATACGTCTCTTCTCATAATAATCAAACCACCATAAAGTGTCTACTATCACTGCTAAGATCCAGGTTTTATTTAGAGTCAACTTTAAAATCATATACTTCATTGCAACTAGCTTTAGTACTATAGACTTATGTAGTAGAGGTTATAGACTAACATAGAGTATTGTAGAGTATTTTAGAGTATTGTATTGTATAGAACTATTCGTTTAAATCAGACCACTCTACTTCAGAGTGGAGCACTTGGTCTAGGTAATGTAACGGGTGTACCAACAAAAATCTAACACTAAACATGATATTTACTACTAACTACTTACTGAATATTAGATCTTTTACAGGGACTAGAATAATACCCTTCACTGTCATCTGTCATACTACTGCTTCACTATGTTGTATACTTGCGTCTCTTATCTGACTATATACTCTTGCAACTTATCTCATTCTGACATCCTATTATGTGATTCTATATACATTAGTCCTTATGGATTCCAGGCATCTCCTGCTCACTGGCCACGACGTCCGGATGGATGTACTCCTCCAAGAATTCCGTCCGCTCCAAGTCCTGGTCATTGTAGTTCTCTCCAGTTTCTATGAACGCCTTGATGTTGTGCCAAGCCAACTCTGGGCTCTTGAACCCGTCACTGTAGCCCACGAACCTCTGGTGCATCTGGGGCACGTTGGGTGACACCAAAGCCTTGAGGTCTGTGTTGTTCAAATCAGCAGGGACCACGTACGTACGGACCTTTTTCCAGTCCACAATATATGTACCTGCGGAGTTCAACCTTCCGTATCCCGACGACCCTGTTCCTTTGTAGTAGTGTTTGTTGCCCTGTTTGCTGGTCAACGGGTGTCTTCTGGAACCTCTTTTGGTCAAGCCGTACCAGATCTGGCCGTCTTTGAATGTCTGCCATGGCCGTTTTAGCTGGCTGGTGGCCGTCTGCTGGAAGCTGAGGATACTGCTCGCTTTCATGGTTGGAGGGTTAGAGGGTTGGTGGAAACTTGGTGTGGAGCTACTTTTTTTCTCTTCGCTTTTTTGGTTTGGTGCGCACATGCAGGTACTCTAAAGTCTTCATATATTACTGCAAATCACCCCATTCATCTTCACATGTTTTTTTTACATATCATATTCCAATTTAACATAGAACCTTTAGTCTATTAAAATTTATTAGAGGCGCTGTATCCCTCGCATTGTACTCACATAACTCTCACATAACACTCACATAGCACTCACTTTAGTAGTTACTTTAGTAATTACTTCAGTAGATATTATAGGGGTCACCACGTTTTACTAAAAACTCATTTAAATTTCACTAGACCCTTTTGATTCTTTTAAAGCTCACTTAAACTCGCTTAAATTTTCTCATAACTCAGTTAGTATAAAATTTGTGGTGTTGGTGGTGAGTGTTGAGGTCTCACTTTAAATGGAAGTGGTATTGTGTGCAGGTCTGGTTAATGTGGAGAATCAGGGCAAGTCCTTAGTAAACATCAGTACCTCTGCACTAATTAATATTGCTGGGTCTAGTGTCAGAAGACATCTTGAAATTTTCTCCCTCAGTTTATATATATATATATATTTTTGGTGGTATCATAAAATAGCGGGAGCTTGTCACTTTATATTGGGGTGAACCCTCACATGACCAAAGTCACGCGAGTGGCTGCGGTGTTACAGAGACAGCAAGAGCAGTTTCTCAACAACACATGTTAACTCCAAACTCCATGTTCTCTAGATAAATCAGTACCTCTGGTGTTCTTCACTATAATTTTTTTTTTTTTTATCGGGCTCTCACAACTTACGTATCCCTGTATATTGTATATACTAAAGTCCAAGTTGAAATCTGAAGTTGTTTTTTGTTTTTTGTTTTTTGGGTAAATAATCTGGGGGTGGTAGACATCTTGGTGTGTCCTTCAGTTGTATACCTTGACTACTTAAATAAGGTCCGTACACCTTACCAATGTGTCCTCCAATACAAGACTATCAAACCCATTTCCTTTTTTTCTTCCTATAACCTACTACATTTCTAGCATGAAAAATCCATAGCCTACTTATCACTTAGCCTACTGTAGGGCTCGAGTACCTGTATGGGTAGTGCATGAACTATATATGGTCTACAGTGTTTTTCAAAAGGATTCAAACCACCGCGACAAAATGGTTCAAACTAGTGCGACAAGATGTTTCGAACCAAATAGACAGAATGGTTCATACCAGAGCGGCAAAACGATTCAAACCAATAATTCAAAAGGCTTCGTAAACCCCTTAAACAGATTATTGTATACAGAATGAAAACAAGGAAAACAAGGAAAACTTGTTCATGTTCTGTCTGTTCCCTTTTTGACCCTTGATTGGCACTGCAGCAAGACTCCCAAATCAAATGTAAGTACATATGAGGCCAGGCAATCGTCCATATTTTAAAAATTAAGATTTCAGAATATTAAACTCTTCAATGAATGAAAGTTGGTGTGGAAAGCATTATGCCATTTGGTTTGAAAGACTGTGCGAAGGGGTACGAATTTTTTGAAATATTGGTTTGTTTGATTTTGTTAGTGTGGTTTGAAACATTTTGAAGGGGTGGTTTGAACCATTTTGTCTTCTTGGTTCGAAACATTTTGTGCCGCTGGTTTGAATAGTTTCGAAAAACACTGTACAAAGTACTGTAGTGAGATCAAGGTGCAGGACATAACATTGAACTCCTGATAACTTGATACAAATTCAATTGATCCTAAGTTATTATAAAAATTTGAATGAAAGTTTATCACTGGAAGTTAGGTTAGTGGCCGGTCAACCAAAAAAAAAAAAAAAAAAATATCCAAAAGTGTATTCTGAAACTGATTTTTGTTTCAAGTTTGACAGCTTAGTGGATTCAAAAATATGTCTAGATTAGTATTGAAGGTAAACAAAGATTCAGTACACTTCAGAAAATATTATCAGCCTCATAATTACATAGATTATTGTATGTATGATAACTTAGGACATGACTTTACTTAGGTAGGACATTCTCTCACTACTCCCGATTCAATACTCATAGACTGTCGTTTTTCAACAAGTAGTTCTTTTTTTCTGAACTTAATTCTTCACACTATAACCATTTCTGATTTTCCCAAACTATAGGTCTCATCGCCTTTCTAAATTCATTGATTTCATTGTTTGAACCTATGAAGAATGACCTGACCTGACCTTCCGGGTTGGGTTTGGTGCACGGGTTTTTGTGTGGAAGATTTTGTTGCCAGACGGTTGCAATCAAGACTGGTGTTTTGACCGATAAAAGTGTCACCCATATGATTATTTGTAACGAAAATCAATACTTTACTAATAATTAAAACACAAAATTTTTGTACGTAGCAGGTCCGAGCTAATTTCTAGTCTTCTTTTCCGTTTCCGTCCACTCAAATCTGGCATTTTTTTTAGTCATGCATCACCACTCTATACATAAATCTTAAAGTAAAAAAAAAAACGTATTGAAAACTCTAACAGAGCAGTAGTAGTGAAATTTGACCGGGCTAATTTTTGTACTTAGTCAAGATACTGAATTATAGGTCTTATGTACAACTCTATGATTAAGTGATTGATAAAATATGGAGATCCAACTTAGACATTGTTTTGAAGCTATAAAGATAAAATGAACTTTCGATGCATTTTTGAGTTCAAATAGATATCTAAAGGTTTTTTGAAGTCTTGTTGTGTACAGTGTTTTTCAAAACTATTCAAACTAGGGGGGGGAGGCGAATGTTTGGAACCAGAACTAGCAAAAATAAACAAACCAATAATTAAAAACGTCCGTACCCCTTCACAGAGACTTTCAAACCAAATGGCGGAATGCTTCAAGCACCAACTTTCATTGGAATTCAATATTCTGAATTCTTAAATCTGGAGCCTGGTTTGAATAGTTTTGAAATACACTGTACTCCTGTGAAATGTCATGGTCACGTGATCCAGCGAAACCAAGCAAAGGAACAGTTATTACTACTTACTCTGCTAATTCTAATACCAATTATCAACCACTGATAATTACTACTGACTACTACTACTTACTACTGACTACTAATAATTACTACTGACTATTAATAATTACTACTGACTACTAATAATTACTACTGACTACTAATAATTACTACTGACTACTACTACTTACTAACACCCACTATTCATTGTTCACTGCACACTTCTCATACACTTCTACGCACTGATACTGTATTCACTCACCAAAAAATTAACTACTTTAATTTCTCGTACACCACCACATTGCCATATTCTATTACTCACCTGGTATCCCTGCACACAATTTAAGTGCTGATACTTGATCTTGTGTAGATAAAGAATTCCTAATAAAAGAAAAAAGTGGTTACTCACTGGCCTATCTTAAAAGAATGTTAGTATCAGTTTACGCTATCTTTTTCTAAATGTGGACATGAAAAACAGTTTGGTGATCTAGTGAGATCTTGGTACCACATTAGGCTCTTGGGCTGATTCTAACAATTTATTCATAGAACATATTCATGGTCAAAATCAAAAGAGCAATAGTAGCACTTATACATGGGAACAGCTATGGATTTGCATAACCTAACTAAACAGTTTGATCTGCTTGTGGAGTTTATCTTTTTGGTAGTGTACCATTCATATCATTGCTACAAACTTTTGTCATATTTATATACTTAATCTTTTTCACTTATTTCAAACATTTATATTGGGATTTTTCACACACTATTCCAATATTCATATATGTTGGTCACTTACTAATAGAAACTTATCTGCTGCTGATTATACACTCCTTGTTACATTCTTGTGTCACGTCTGAGTAGTCAGGAAATTTTTTATGATTGAAAACTTCCTGGAAAAGGTAAATGGGAATCATTATACGTTTATCCGGCATATATACATACAAGGGTCATGTTTTTGGAAGTCTGCACGATCAGCGAGATCATCCTACGCCTTATGGGTAGTGTACAGGCTAAAAAGGGGCCTAACTTATGGCTACTAATCTATACAGAAGGTTAAATCACCGTTTTCTTCTATGAGTTTCTGGTAGTGGTAAACTCATAAATTAGAAATCAGACGACTCAGTTGTGTACCTATTACTTGACTATAGACTTAAGTGAAAATGGATTGGGTGCAAAAGTCGAATTGGAACCGCGGCTGCTGCGGCCACCACACCCGTGCACCAGGCTACCTCTGTAGAAAAAGGCCCAACGCAAGGCACCTTCTTTTGGTCTTGGTATGATAAAAGTAGTATTTTTGGGAAACTGAAATTCCGGAAATTAAAATGACCAAATTTGGAAGTAATAGCTCTTCTGTGTTTACTTTGGGGTTCATGTTGGTCATCCCGACGTGTCTCATTGCGGCCACTATTCCGAGGGTCATACACCTTAATATCTCCACCCCCCCCCCAACACACCCAAACAGTATCTGCTATTTCTTCTAAATTTATAGATGATCGATTACTTACTCTATACTGTTATTAGATTAGTGGATTGGAACAATGTATGTGAGTATGCAATCAATTGTATGCAGGAATTGTTAGATCCCTAAAAAGTAGATCTGAGGTCACTTAAAAAAAACATACTCTTCTTTAACTTGTTGTGGTTTTTGGGTTGTCTGTTGGAAAGTATGACCCTAAGTTCTAGGACATCTTTGTGTTGGGCAGGTGGTTGGACAGGTCACGTGACCCCTACGTCATGCTCACCAAGAGCAAGATAAGCATCTTCCACCGCAACCTCCCCCACTACCCCCAAACCATTTTTCAAACCAATTCACCATGATTCCAGAACAGCCCAAAAATCCCGGACCTTTTCCCGTCCAGTATGGATATGCAGACATTAACATCAAAACGCAAACTTACCTGGACAAGCCCACGCCTCTCCCCGGCCAATTGTCCAGCACGCAGAACTTCATCAACTCCAAGACCGATAAGGAGCACCAGAAGAAGTACGCCAAAAAAGGACTCAATTTCCTCATCAACACTCTTTGCAGATGATCAGAGGTTTGTGCTGTATTTATTTTAATATATTGTATTGATATTGACTGTAGAGTACTTACTGTAGAGTACTTACTGTGGAGTACTTACTGTAGAGTGTATATTAATGAGTAGTAGCAATAAATTGCGGTGACTAGCATTTCAAGGAATTGTTAGTATAATTACTGATTACAATAAATTAAAGTCATAATGAGTAGTAATTGCTATGGCTAGTGCTTGCTATGGCTGGTAAATACACCGACTAGTAATTGCTATGGCAGGTAGTATAATGAGGGACTGAGGGAATGACTGAATGACTGACTGTGAATGACTGAATGTGAATGACTGAATGTAAATGAGTGAATGTGAATGAAGTAATAAAAATGACTAACTACAATGATATATCATTTCAATGGCTAGTTGTTACTCTGATTAGTATTTACAGTGACAAGCTATTACAGCGAGAAGTTATGACAGTCAATGGTGAATAGTGAATGAGGGGGGAAGGTTTAAGTGAGTGAAGATGAAGATGACTATGAAGTAATATTAACAGATGTGAGTGATGAATGACTGACTGAATTAATGAATGAATGAATGAATGACTGAATGTGTGGATATCTATGTATATGAGTTAATAGAAGTGGATGTATAGATGAAGAAATTCTTAGCATTACACCAATTTGTTAGATCCACTAAAGGCAAGGCCCGGTCTATACAGGTATCATGAAGCCTAATCTGTGCAATTCTAACAATAGTCATTGCAAATGCCGTATCAAGACTATTTCTTTGTACAAAATACTACCATGGTCCTTTTTGAATATTCTAGAACAGTCCATATCATTGTTTTGATGGAGAATCTTTCGAATGCCACGTTTTCTCTCCAAATTATATAAGCCGCTCCGGTTCATACCTCGCTTTGAGGAGTCATCAACGAACATAGTATTAGTTAGGCATAAATGTATCAAAGAATATAAGACAATTGAGCTGAGTATTGTATATACCATCATTTATCCATGAACTTTTGAGCTTATGAGCTTATGAACTTTTGAGCTTTTGGACTTGGTCTTATGATTTACTTATGACCTCAGCACTGACTTGTGGACTTATTATTGTACTTTTCAATGAACCTATAACTTATAAATGTGACTTAGCTTTTGAAAAAAGATCAGATTAAAAATTGGGCTTCATTTAGNTGTGACTTAGCTTTTGAAAAAAGATCAGATTAAAAATTGGGCTTCATTTAGTTTCAACTTATGTTTTAGTATATATTGATATACAGGGATATGTAAGTTGTACCTTACAAGACCGAAGTCTCAGACGAGGTGCGAGGTGGGTGAAAACTTTTCACCCACCAGTGTGCTGCACATAGTGCATCACTCAAACGCATCCAACGCCTCTACGAGGTACATTGTCTGCATACAACATATCCACGAAGTACCTCGCCTCAGTACATGCTAGGTACAGTGTCTTTCAAAACTATTCAAACTAGTGCGACAAAACGATTCAAACCACACTAGCAAAATTAAACAACCCAATAGTTCGAGAAATTACTGCCTTTAATACTTAATAAAGCTTTCACATAAACAGTTTATTTCGAATCCTTGAGCCTGAACAATTTTTAAGTCGTAAGTACGAAACTTCTTTTAATTATTGGTGTGCTTAATTTTGCTAGTCTGGTTTGAAACATATTGTCGCGCTGGTCTGAATCGTTTCGAGAAACACTGTACTCGTTGACACTCCCCTGGATCACGTCACTCAAGTTTCGTGACCTTCACCTTTAGCCCCAGGGTTCAGACGTCTAGGTTTGTCATAAATTCTGTCAAAATGATCACCTGGTTTTAATTCTGAAATAGAGACTTTTTCCCCAGTTTCGTCTTTACGATATCAATATCCAATATGGAATAAATATACATTTTATTCTATGAGATTATTTTATTTATATTGGTTATAATATGTAAAAACAAATATTATTATAGCTAACGGTGAAGGTGGAAGGAAATATTTCAGATATTATCCTATATTGAGATATTCTTTATTTATATTTTTGAAGTGTGACCTCAAGACACTTGAATTTAT
>NLAW01001918.1:0-11169 GCA_002370915.1 Metschnikowia lochheadii | reverse complement strand
TATGACTATGACTATGACTATGACTATGACTATGACTATGACTATGACTATGACTATGACTATGACTATGACTATGACTATGACTATCACTATGGGGAAGATGTCTTGAAACACGGATCAAGTAGTCTAAAGATTATGCAAGTATTTGAGTCAACCCCCAAATGCGTAATGAAAGTAATTGGTCAACCCTACCCTCGTGTCCTAAAGGGCGGGAGAGCGGGAGAGTAAGCATAATTATTAGGACCCGAAAGATGGTGAAGATGGTGAACTATACCTGGATAGTGTGAATAAGCCAGAGGAAACTGTGGTGGAAGCTCTTGGCGGTTCTAGCGTACAAATCGATCAAATCGCCAAATCTGGGTATTAGGGGTGAATGACTAATCGAACCATCTAGTAGCTGGTTCGTGCCGAAGCTTGCCTCAGGATCAGGATACCAGAAGCTCAAAACAGTTTTATGAGGTAAAAACGAATGATTACATGTGTCGGGGTAAAATTAGCCTTAGCATATTCTCAAACTTTAAATATCTAAGAAGAAGAAGAAGAAGAAGAAGAAGAAGAAGAAGAAGAAGAAGAAGAAGAAGAAAAAGAAGAAGAAGATGTTACTTTATTGAACATTTTCACTAAATAAAAATGTAGAGCTTTTAGTGGGCCATTTTTTTGGTAAGCAGAACTGGTTGGGCAGGATGATGAACCGAACGTAAAGTTGAAGTGCCAGAATTCTCGCTAATCTGACACCACAAAAGGTGTTAGTTCATCTAGACAGCCGGACGGTGGCCATGGAAGTCGGACTCCGCTAAGGAGTGTGTAACAACTCACGGGCCGAATGAACTAGCCCTGAAAATGGATGGCTCTAAGCGTGATACTTATACTTTACCACTTTTCTCTTTGAAATGTGAGTAGGCAGGCTTGGAGGTGGTGTAGAAAGCTTGGTTGTGAAATCGAGTGGATCCGTCTCTAGTGCAGATCTTGGTGGTAGTAGCAAATCTTCAAATGGGAATTCTGAAGACTATGACTGACTATGATTAAAGTTGGGTTTTTATACCTACTTCAATAAATACTAGAGTGGGACTCTGGATACTTAGCTTATGAGTAATCAATACTCATAGGGGCATGGGGGGTTTCCCTTTTTCTATTGAAGTGGACTCTATGGATTGCACATCAAAGAGATATACCAGTTAGTCATAGTCCTGGTATTCTCCATATCATAGTCTTATATTCTATTTAGTCTTATACTCCATATATCGTCTTATACTCTATATAGTCTTATACTCCATATAGTCTTGTACCCCATATATAGTCTTATACTCTATATGTCTTGGTATGTAGTGTGCCTGTAGTCTGTATTATCAGTTGTAAGTGTTGGACTCATGGTTGCATATCCACAACTCATGACTACATGAATCATATTATTAATTATTCATCAAGCTTTACTTGATGCACTATTTCCTTGGTCCCGGTGCGCTTCCTATGATCCTGGTTGCGCTCCGGTTCCTTTTGATATCCTGCCGGCCTTGCGGCCTTGTTTTTCCTGGCCATGTGGCCTTATTTTCCTAGCCTGGTGGCCATGTGGCCTTGTTTTCCTAGCCTTGTGGCCTTATGACCTTGTGGCCTACATATTCCCTTTGGGTGTGTCCGGGGTTGATGCATAGCCCATGGCTGCTGAGCTCAACGATAATTGCTCAAGCTGCCTCATGACGTTGGCGTCCTGTGCATACGCTTCCCGGTTGTAGCCATACTCGGCTCCTTGGAATCCTCCGTACACTGCACCTGCGCCATACATGTTGTAGTTGCCTGCGGGGAACAGCCCGTTAGGGTACGCATTGTAAGCTTGGCTTTCGCCAAACTCTGTCCCGAAGTTGCCTATGGGCGCCATGTTCCGCCCGTTGTTGTTGTATGCATATGCACTCATATTATCGCCATTGGCGTAATGGCCCTGGGTGCCGTTTTTGCGGCCCACTGTGTTTCTCTTGCTTTTCCGGCTGATCGATGGTGATCTGTTCATTCGATTGGTCGAGAGCCCAACCTCCTCGATGAGCTTCTTGTATGGCTGGAGGTTCACCACATTCATTTCAAGCATAATCTTCTTCACCTGTGCAATCACAAATTGCTGGTATTGCTGGTTTTCTGCTTCATTGCTGCCAAAGGACAAGAGCCCGGGATTCGACACAATCTTGTAGATAAAAAGCGGCCCGGAGTTCTGTTCGCCGTTTTCCTCCAAGATCTTCTTCAACACCGGCGTGGGTTGCCTGGAATACTGCTCAATTCCATCGTACACGCCAAAAATCTCATCCAAAAGCCGGAGCTTCACACTCTCATCCGTGCGGTTGTTCAAGAGCTTGAAAACCGTCAAGTTCGCCAACTTGTGCGTGCACAACTTGTCCAAATGTGGCAAGAACTGGTCACACAACAACTTATACCTTCTGTCGTCCTGATGTTCTGCCGAATAAAACGACCCATGGAAGGTGTCCAAAAACCAAGTGATCAACAACGATCCGTTGCTATTATATACAAGACTGTTGGCGTAATGGACAATCAAACTGGCCACCATGAGAAGCTGTTCCTTGGACACATATGACTCGCCCGAGTTCTTGGATGCGTCGTTGTTGGCTGTTTCCAAAATCGTCCGGATGCAACGGGCTCCAAATCTCCCGGAACTGATCTCCAAGAAGTTGTCACTCATGGTCTCGAAGATAAAATCATTGTAGGGTGTTCCAAACTTCAAGCAACATTGCAACACGTAATTTCCAAATTGGTCGTTGAAGAGTTTTAATGAAAATGGTTTCAAGCTCTTGGCAATCAATACCTTCTGTTGGAGGTCGTCCTTTCCACAGAGATTGATGATTTTTTGAATGGCCCACGTACCGTTCTTGTGAATTCCCAATTGGGTTAAGTATGGTTCAAGCTCCTTCACGAGAATCAACTTGATCACAGGGCATTCAAGCAAAACAAAAAGCTTCTGTATGATGGTGTTCCCGATATGGTCATAGCACAATTCGGGGAGTTCATCCAACATGGCGAGCGCCAATGCCTCCAATTCGGGCTGAGACATGGGCTGCGCCTCGTTATCCAGATCCTTTGTATCTTTATCAGTGCTTTCAAGAGTCTTCCTCAACTCCCTCAATTTTGGAGAATCAAACTCTCTCACAGGAAGAGCATCTGGCAATTTCCCATAGTTTTTCTCGTACTTGCTCTTGGGGAACTTCACTGTGTTTTGAAGAATGGACTGGATCTTGTTCAAGTCAATTGATTGAGAGCCGGCCAAATCCGAAGCAATTTTCACCAAGGAGCCCGAGATATGCAGGACCCCTTGATCCACCACGGTCTCCGGGCTCTTGCCTCGAGTATTTTGGTCCGAGACCAAACTTTCTTTGATATCATAAGCTGGGTTATTTTCAGGAGATCCTCTGCGGGATTTCTCCAAGACCTTGGCAAAGGCAATGTACAAAATCACGCCCTTGACGATCTCAAGATGGTTGAAGTTGGCCTTGAGCGTCATGGCAATCTCCACCGATGGACACACCACCAAGGCCATTTTGCTGTTGCTTGCTTGAGAAACACGCACACTCAAAATACCCCGATTATGATAACCCCCAGAAGACACCCCGCTAGGACTATCCAAGAGCTGGTACAACTTGTATGAGTCCAAGAAAAGCGGCACATTATCGATGAGGAGGTTATTTGTAGGACTAAGGTTTGGGTTGTCGAAACTGGTGGTGAAAGACAACTCGCCAAAATTGAAGTCATCCTGGAGGAAGGGCTTTGCAGTCCCTCCGTTCACCATGGAAAGTTCAGCCCCCGAGGAAGCAGGAGCCACGTTTGCAGAGCCAAGCGCAGGCTGGCCTAGGCTCATGGAGCCAATCAACGAAAAGTCGGGGTTGGTCGGGGCGTATGGGTTTGCCTTTTGTGGAATTCCGTTCATATGACTCTGGATTGCAGGGTTCAACAAAGTATTGACGCCGGAATATGTCTGAGCCCTGTTTCTCGTCTGATGTTGTTCAGACACATTCAAAAGAAAGTTGTCCAATAAATGGGAAGAGTCGGGGTATGAGCCCTGGAACGGCGACAGACTCAAGCGAGTAGCATCGAAGGTACCAATATTGGAAGGCCCAAAAGGACCACCAGAAGTGGTATGGGAACGGTTTCTGGATGCCGGAGTATTCATATTCAGATGCGAAGGCTGAGGGCCAAGGTTGGGGCTCAAAAACGATGTGGCACCCGTAGAAGACGAGAGGTCGGGAAACAAATCAAGCGAGGTGGCGTTTGTCAGGGAATGTTTGGGGGAATTGACCAGCAGAAGCGCATCGTCATTCCAAATGGAGTTTGTGGAGAACAAAGAACCCGAACGCACACGCCTGCCCGAAGAGGAGGCGGCATTTACAATCAGCAGAATGTTGCCATTGTTCAGGTGCATGCTTAAGGTAATGTGGTCTGCATCTAGCGGAACGTCACTGGCCAGCAAGTCCAGAAGGGTGTTGGAATGGAGGGTGTTTTGAGGTGAAAGCATGGACAGGGCGGGGAGACGATCTAGGTTGAAGTCGATGGCCGCAGCATCGGGCGAGTAGCCAGGGACTGTAGATTGGTGACCATCTTCCTCAACACACGAGAAGGAGATGATTGGTGGAGAGCAGTTGACCATTGTGATATTCTGATTGACGTAGTATGACGAAGTGATTTCACGTAGTTATTCTCGAAGTAATTCACGAAGTAATGACGTATTTCCTGTTGATGTAGTTCCTATTGATGTAGTTCCTGTTGATGTAGTTCCTATTGACGTTGTTCTGATCACCTTATTGATGACGTGGTTGTTCTTAGTCAGTTAGGAGTGTATATGGAGCTGGTAGCCGTTGGAGTTTGAAATCAGGGCTTGCGGTTTTGACGGAGAAGTCGAAGTTGAACTTGAATTTGAACTTGAAGTTGCTAAGCACAAAGTCGCGTTTAAAAAAGAAGTTTTTTCCCAGGCTAGAAAAGAAAAGAAAAGAAAGAAGCCCTGAAAGTCGCGATTATCAATTGGCCTCAAGCAAAGAAAGCTAGTAGTAGGAAGTCGCGGGTTGGAGTGGAGAAACAGACGCCGGTACACTAATATCGCAAGCCAGAGAACCCGTAAGGAGGTGTGTGTGAGCAGTCAAAAAAAAAATAAAAAAAATAAAATAAAATAAAATAAAATAAAATAATAATAAAAAAATGACCCCAGAGGAATAGACCCAGTGAAACAAAGTGGCCAACACAAATTTCAACAAGTGGCGCCGAGATTTAATTTAATTTATTTTATTTTTTTCAAACAAAGGGGGCGGGGGAGAGGGGCAAGGGGAGCCGTTGAGATCTTCAAATAAGGTAGCCGTTGGGATCTTCAAATAAGGCAGCACTTGGGATCTTCAAATAAGGCAGCACTTGGGATATTTAAACAAGGACAAGGAGCACTGGGATTTAAAACACCTAAACGAACAAACTTGCAGCACAAGGAGAACACAAGGCGAGTGGGGGTGTGTAAGGTGTTGGGGTGTTGGGGTGTTGGGGTGTTGGGCAAATATAAATAAATAAATGAGACCAGATGTTCAGTAAGTTCAAGGCAAATTTGGAAGCACAGGGGATTTGGATGTGCTGGTTAAGAAAGGAAAGGAAAATGACAGGTAGCGTTTTTTTTTCCCATCGGAATCGGGTGTAGGTGGAGTGCGTGGAGAAAGGGGACGCATTGAGGGCTCTCTCCCACTCCCTCCCTCCCTCCCTCCCCGGTGCGCATTGAGGGCGCATTGAGGGCATTGAGGGCACCTCCCCCCGGTACGCATTGAGGGCTCCCCCCCCCCGGTATGATTTGGATGCGGTGCGGTGCGGTGAGGTGCGTCTAGAGAGAATAGGGGCAAGAGCCGCAAGCGGTGCGTGCAGGTATTACGTCAGACGAAAATGCGCACGCAACTATTACCGGCCGGGCCCAGCCCTTTTTTTTGGTTTCACCCAATGTATGGTGAGCAACTGGCAAGGTTGGTTTCTGTCATGCAACACTGAGCAAATCTGTGAACTGTTTCAACTACTGTTTTAGTTCTGTTTCAGTACTGTTTCAACTACTGTTTTAGTACTGTTTTAGTAATGTTTTAGTACTGTTTTAGTAATGTTTTAGTAATGTTTTAGTACTGTTTTAGTACTGTTTCTGTACTGTTTCTGTATTGTGTTACTATTGTATTAGTGGTGAGTAGTGTTTCTGGTACTGTGTAGTGTTTTAGTACTATGTAGTGTTTTAGTACTATGTAGTATTTAGTGTTTCAGACTGTGTAGTGTCTTAGTACTGTGTAGTGTCTTAGTACTGTGTAATGTTTTAGTACTATGTAATGTTTTAGTACTGTGTAGTGTTTCAGTGTTTATGACTATGCAATGTTTCATTACTGTGTATTGTCCAGGTACTGTGTACTGTTTCAGATATGTTCCCCTGTTTCACTCTGCTTCAGCTAATGTTTCACCTACTCTAAATACTCTAAATACTGTGTTACTATTGCAGGTACTGTTCAGCTATAGTGCTGTAATACTGTAATACTGTAATACTGTAATACTGTAATACTGTAATACTGTAATACTGTAATACTGTGATACTGTGATACTGTGATACTGTGATACCGTGATACTGTGATACTGTTTTGGTTTTCATAAATCCAACTTACTTGTTGCTTTTTCATTTAGACCCTGTTGCAACCTTATTGTTGGTGTTATTGTATGCTGTGGCCTGTGACCTGTGACCTGTGACCTGTGACCTGTGGGTAACTACCTGAGTGCGTGAATGAGGCTCGAACAAAATTAAACACCGTACATTCATACATCCACTGAACTTCCAATTACGTCTCAGAATTGTTTCCTCTCTCTCTCTCTCTCTCTCTTTCTCTTTCTCTTTGTTTCATATTTCATATTTATGTCTCTGTTTCATATTTATGTTTCTGCCATGTTTCTGCCATGTTTCTGCCGTGTTTCTGCCGTGTTTCTGCCGTGTTTCATGTTTATACCCTGTATATGCCTCTGTTCATATTTCATGTATATTTCTCTGTCGCTGTTTCACGTTGTACTTGGTTGTCTGCAGATTTCCTGTTTCGGACCTATATCGCCTTGGTGGCCTTCTCGTAAACACTCGCACTAACAAAGCACCCAAATACAATCCCAACCATGGGTCGTGCCCACCCCAACTTTCTCTTAGTTCGAGTACATATCGCGTGTTCTCCCTCCACAACAATGCCCATTCATGTATCTGGTTTAAGTAAACACTCTAACTAGTGACTGTATATAATGTATGCCTCATCGCCTTTGAACCCTTTTCCAATGTGATTATTTATTGGGCTCCTCCTGCACCTAACCCCCGGGCTCAAGGCTCCGCTCCGCTGTCAGTCGGTGGGTGCGACGCCCGGAGTACCCACTTCCGGGGCTTATATCCAGTTCCGACCTATTGACTTGGGTTGTTTCATCCTCCCAAGAAAAAGAAAAAAAAATTTAAATGACACTGTTTTGAGTTCAAGACGGTTTTCCTTTTGCCCTAAAGACTCTTATGTGTTTGTTTTTTGGTTTTTTTTTTGACCGACCTTTCAAATCGTGTGTGGGGATAGGAAGGGAGGGAGTGGGATGTGAGTGAGTGAGAAGCTGAGCCATGCACGTGCCTCTCACCTGACCGGGGACTCCTCCAATTCCAAGGTATGTCTATGTCTATTAACTTCAATTCAATTCAGCCCCCCCCCCCCCCCCCCCCCATAACAAATTTTATTCGAGGCGTGCCCTTTCTGGGGGAACTACTTATGTTGGTTATTATGGAAAGCTTAAAAATTTGGGAGCACCTGTACACAACCCAGAATTCCGAAAATTCCGTGGACGGAATTGTGCTTAAATGTAGGATCCCTCTTTATTTGGCCAATAAACGTCGGGGTTTTTATTTCAATGCTTTTAAACTTTAAAGATCTTGGCAATACTGTACCTTCAGAATAGCATTTTTTTCCATTTATTGTGGGACGTTGTAGTGGTATGTTGCAGTGGTATGTTGCATTTACGAAGGGTCTTATATATATATACAGTGTTTTTTAAAAAAGATTCAAACCAGCCTCCAGATTTAAGAATTCAGAATATTGAAGTCTAATCAAAGTTGGTGTGAAACATTAGGCCATTTGGTTTGAAAGACTTTGTAAAGAGGTACGAAATCTTTCTAATTAATGGTTTGTTTATTTTTGCTAGTTCTGGCTTCCAAACATTTTCCCCCCTTAGTAAAACACGATACTATTCAAACCACCGTGACAAAACTATTCAAACTAGTGCGACAAAATGATTCAAACCACCGCGACAACATGTTTCAAACCAAACACTACGCAAATTTGGTTTGGAAGATTGTGCGAAGGGGTACGAAACTTTTTGTCGCGGTGGTTTGAATCATACTGCCGCACTAGTTTGAATAGTTTTGAAAAACACTGTATATATGTATGTAGGACACGTGACTACGGATTTAAGTATATGTTACATGGCTAATGGATGTATCACGTGGTAATGTTCACGTGCTAGTTCTTTTTCCCTTTTTTCGTTTTTGGTTATATTGTCTTTTTGTCTTTTTGTCTTTTTGTTTTTTGGATCAAACAGATACTCAGTACTAAGCAGTACTGAGCAGTACTGAGAAGTACAGTGTTTTCCAAAACTATTCAAACCACACTAGCAAAATTAAACAAACCAATACACATAACCCCTCAAACAAGGAAACCAGTTCATGTTCCGTCCCGGTTTGACCCTTGATTGCTACTACACCACTCCCAAATGTAGTACATACATAAGAGGCAATCGTCCAGATTTAAGATTTAAGATTTAAGATTTAAGATTTCAGAATATTGAATTCTTCAATGTATGAAAGTAGGTGTGAAACTTTATACCATTTGATTTGAAAGTCTGTGCGAATAGCTACGAACCACATTGAATTATTGGTTTGAATAGTTTTGAAAAACACTGTAGTACAGACACATATTATAGTACCATGTATGTATCAGAGGTTTTAGAGAGTGGAGCTTGAATGAATATGAAGGATGTGTGGTGTACTGGTTTGTTATTGTTTTTTTGTTGGGACTATGAAATCTTCTCTCATTTCCTCGCGCTTCTTTTTTCTGCTGCTAACTTACTCCGCACCAGCTCAACCTGGTGTTTTTATACCCCAATCTACCCAATTTCTACCCCAATTTCTACCCAATTTCTACCCCAATTTCTATAAAATTTCTAAACAATTTCTATGCAATTTCTAAACAATTTCTAAACAATTTCTATACAATTTCTATGCAATTTCTATGCAATTTCTATGCAATTTCTAAACAATTTCTATGCAATTTCTATGCAATTTCTAAACAATTTCTAAACAATTTCTATACAATTTCTAAACAATTTCTATACAATTTCTATGCAATTTCTAAACAATTTACGTCTCAGTGGTCCAGTGATTTTCAAAACTATTCAAACCAGTGGGGCAAAATGTTTCAAAGTAGCACGACAAAATGTTTCGAACAAAAAAGACCCAATGGTTCAAACCAATTATTCAAAGAGTTTGTTAGACATCCTAACCAGTTGTTGGATACAGGATAACAAGGAAATCCAGTTGTTGGGTAGAGGATAACAAGGAAATCCAGTTGTTGGATACAGGATAACAAGGAAATCCAGTTGTTGGGTACAGGACAACAAGAAACCCCAGTTCATGTTCCGTCCCCGTTTTGACCTCTTGATTGGATTGGTACTGCAAGACACTCCCAAATGTAATACAATATAAGATGAGGCAATCAGCCAGATTTCAGAATTTCAGGATATTAAATTCTTATGAAAGTTGGTGTGAAAACATTATGCCATTTGGTTTGAAGAAACTGGGCGAAGGAGGGAGGGGGTACGAACCTTTTTGAAATCATTGGTTTGAATAGTTTTGAAAAACACTGTACGTCTCTGTGGTGACTCTGTGGTGCGTCTCTGTGGTGCGTCTCTGTGGTGACTCTGTGGTGCGTCTCTGTGGTGACTCTCTGTGGTGACTCTCAGTAGTGAGTCTAAAAAGTCAGTGTGGTCCATGTGCTCAGTGTGGATTATGTGCTCAGTGTGCTCAGTATGCTCAGTAGGTTATACAGTGTTTTTCAAAATCATTCAAACCAGCCTCCAGATTTAAGATTTCAAAATATTGAATTCTGATGAAAGTCTATGTGAATCATTACGCCATTTGGTCTGGAAGTTTGTGTGAAGGGGTACGAAACCTTTTGAATTATTGTTTTTTTTTTATTTTTGCTACTTCTGGTTCTAACCATTTTTTTTGGCACGCCTGGTTGAATCCTTTTGAAAAACACTGTACTAGACAGTAGACAGTAGACGTACGAAAGTTTCGACATAAAAACATACAATTTCTTAATAATTTCTTAACAATTTCTTAACATTTTCTTAACAATTTCTTAACATTTTCTTAACAATTTCTTAACATTTTCTTAACATTTTCTTAACATTTTCTTAACATTTTCTTAACAATTTCTTAACAATTTCTATACCATTTTCTTAACAATTTCTTAACATTTTCCTAACAATTTCTTAACAATTTCTTAACATTTTCTTAACATTTTCTTAACATTTTCTTAACATTTTCTTAACAATTTCTATACCATTTCTTTACCCTCATAAGAGGACGTCTTATTCCAACACAATCACTTCTCAGCACATTTTCCCATAAAATATATTCTCATCTATGATAATTTCTATTAATACTGGTGATGTATTGACTCAAGTTTACATTACTGTGATAAGCTTTTGAGATATTGATTTATTGTCTTCACGAGTTTCTCCCCTACTACTACCACTACTACTACCACTACTACTACCACTTCCACTATTACCATAATAAGACTAAGACTGAGACTAAGACTAAGACCCCTATATTAAGGGTGAGACTACTACCACTACCACTACTACTACCACTACTAGGCCTTTACCATTGCACTGCTACTACCACTACCACTACCACTACCACTACCACTACCACTACTACCAGAATAACACTAGGACTAAGACCACTAGATTGAGAGTGAGACTACTACTACTACGATTACTACTACTACTACTACTACTACTACTACGATTACTACTACTACTACTACTACTACTACTACTACTACTACTACTACTACTACTACTACTACTACTACTACTACTACTACTACTACT
>NLAW01001914.1:0-16223 GCA_002370915.1 Metschnikowia lochheadii | reverse complement strand
AACCAATTGTAGCAACAATATTTTGTTGCTATGGTGAAGGAAGAATCTCCATATATAAAATGGAGACTCCGCCCCATTTTATTGTTAAGAACTTTAATCGAACATCAAGTGCCTACATCAACTGCCTGAGGTATACCAAGATGCCTCAAAGAACCAGACCCACCAAAAGATCTCGTATTGGTAATACTCCAATAAGCACACTCACAACTCTTCTCCTTCTCTTCCTGAAGTAAACACTTCACCTAAAGTGTTTACATATCTCGAANCACTTCACCTAAAGTGTTTACATATCTCGAAATGAGGCTATGAGGTCAGTGTCTTATAGTATGAAGCATCCTCTGGATGTTACACCCTGGTTAATTAAAGGACCTCCTGGTACCGCAACTATCGTTGCCAAACTGGCATTAAAAGATGTACAAAATCCATCCAAACCACCACATTCACCTTCCTTCTGTGCAGTTCATTGGGGTCTAAATCCAAAGACTGAATGTAATCTCTCTCTTGTACCTTCTCTGGTCTACACCTGATTACAGTGTTTCTCGAAACGATTCAGACCAGCGCATCAAAACGATTCAGACCACACTAGCAAAATTAAACAAGCCAATAGTTCGGCAAATTACTGCTTTTAATACTTAATAAAGCTTTCACATAAACAGACACGTTTATTTCTTATTTCAAATCCTTGATCCTTAACAATTTTTAAGTCGTAAGTACGGTATATAAGTACGGTATATAAGTACGAACCTTTTTTAATTATTAGTCTGCTTAATTTTGCTAGTCTGGTCTGAAACATATTGCCTCACTAGTTTGAATAGTATTCAAAAAGACTGTATACCATGTTCTACACCACAAAAGAAGTTACGCTTATAGTATAACCACACACCCGAATTGTCTTTTGTTAATTATCAGACTTGTATTTATTGAGTGTGACCTAGGGCTAATCCGTGTTATCCTCAATTGTTCTGAGAGAACTCCTGAAGTCAGACTGGAGTGGGAATCACTCCCTATATACCGCTCCGATATGTCCTCCGCATTGTCCGGTTGCTCCGCCTCGTTGCTCCGCCTCCCTCGGGGCCAACATTGTTTCATCCATATAATGGCATGAGATCACATCGTATCTGCAGGTACAATGTTTACTTTCCTCATCACAACCCATCACGTGTTGACACTTATAGTATAACCACACACGCGAATTGTCTTTAAACGATAAAACAATTCAATCGAATTATGGTTAGAGTCAGCTAGTAAGCTACGAAGTTAAATTAACTTAAGCTACTCCATTGGATTCTTGTTAGGTCAGGTCCTCTGTTCACTATGCTCATTTGCCGAAGGTTCTAGACGGAGGAACCGGGCTATGTAGACCAGGTTTGGGCTACCTAGTAAGCATTCGAGCCACTTAAGTAGTTGGAGGTGGAGATAGCGTGGTTAGTCCAACGGGTTTTTTGCTAGGTGCAAAGAGGAAATGTCTCCACTTTCCATCCTGATACTTCGTATTAGTAGTAATTGATAACTATACTATGCAGGTATTCTTTTGTTAACAGTAATATATACTACAAAAGGTATACATAATGTAATTTTTGAGAGTACTATATAGACATTCTGTTAAACATTTGATAGTATACATTCATATTACATTCGGAAATTATATACGGGTGTTAATTATCAGACTTGTATTTATTGAGTGTGACCTGGGGCTAATCCGTGTTATCCTCAATTGTTCTGAGAACTCCTAACCTCACAAGCGTGAGCGGCGGCCCCTCCTTTTATATTGGAATGGGCATGTCTCCTTGAGACATTGCGACTTAAGCGCTGTGCGTAAATCCCGCAAGCTCAGCCTTTGTGCTAACACATGTACGTAATATACTCACGCGTTAACAACGGGGTATTAAATTATAGACAATTAGTAAGTGGATTTGACAATAATCAACTTTTAATGAACATGTAACAATGCACTGCACTAATTTTGTATAGTAACCAAAACCTGATTGTTATGTTCTTTCAATACATTTATGCCTAAACTCTTATACTCGTTGATGGTTCCTTAAAGAGTGGAACCGGGGTGGCTTATATAGCTTTGAGAGAAACGTGGAACCGAAAAACTCTCCATTAGAACAATGCTAAGGATTGTTCTGGAATGTTCGAAAGAGGTCATCTATGCATGAAGTGCTCTGATGCTCTGATGGCCAAACGCCGTATCACCATTGCAACTCCACAGCTAAAGCACATCATATATATTTTAAGACATAAGACTGGTCGACACATATTAACATAATCTCTATTACATCAACTGAACGGGTGAGTTCCTACTCTATACGGTAGCCGTCAGAATACTTCTCTATTATTTAGAATAACTTAGATATTCCTTTTAAGGCAACGTCCCTGGAAACGATCTAAAATCCCGACAAGCAGTTAGAAGCTTATAACCACTTGCGAATACAGGCTTAACGTCCCAGGTCGCATAATAATTCTAACATTTGGTAGCGCAGCAATATTCGGACTGAGAGGCTTCATAATACCTTCATATCCAGGGCCCGGCCTATGGTGGATCTAACACTGAAGGTATACTACAAGTATTTTCTATCTTGCCTTACTGACCTTCTGTGACCCGAAGTGCCGGGGAGCCTGTAAACATCCTTGAAATGTTACGCCGCGTTGTCCTCGAGTCTGTTTTGGAGTGGTCAGAAAGAAATTGTGTTTTTGTCTCTTCTTCGTTTTCTTTTTCTGCTTCTTTGGTTCCTCTTTCTCCATGTTTTCCTTGACTTCGTTCTTTTGGGAGGTGTTTCCTGGGTCTAGGGAAGCTATGATAAGCGAGATTGTGATCCCGAGTCCAGTACTTCCTGGAAGAATAAGTAAGAGGAGGAATAGAATGAGGAGATGCATTTTAGAAGAAGGAAGAGTTCTAGGTTGTTGTTTTCTTTTTGTTTTTATGTTCTTTTGTTTTTTTGTTCTTTTGTTCTTTTGTTCTTTTGTTCTTTTGTTCTTTTGTTTTTTTGTTCTTTTGTTTTTTTGTTCTTTTGTTCTTTTGTTCTTTTGTTCTTTTGTTGTGTTTCGGTTTTTTGTGTGGAGTGGTGGTAGGGAATGAGAAATATAAGTAATAAGTAGTAAGTAATAAGTAGTAGTAAGTAATAAGTAGTAGTCATAGAAGTAGTAGTCATAGAAGTAGTAGTCATAGAAGTAGTAGTCATAGAAGTAGTAAGTAGTAAGTAGTAAGTAATAAGTAGTAAGTAATAAGTAGTAAGTTAGAAGTAGTAGTCATAGAAGTAGTAGTCATAGAAGTAGTAGTCATAGAAGTAGTAGTCATAGAAGTAGTAAGTAATAAGTAGTAGTCATAGAAGTAGTAGTCATAGAAGTAGTAAGTAATAAGTAGTAAGTAATAAGGAGTAAGTAATAAGTAGTAAGTAATAAGTAGTAGTCATAGAAGTAGTAGTCATAGAAGTAGTAGTCATAGAAGTAGTAGTCATAGAAGTAGTAAGTAATAAGTAGTAGTCATAGAAGTAGTAGTCATAGAAGTAGTAGTATAATGTGTTACAGTGTTTTTCAAAAGTATTCAAATCAAAATGGCAGAATGTTCAAACCACATTAGCAAAATTAAAACATCCCAATAGTCCGGCAAGTTACTGTTTTTAATAGTTAATATAGATTTCACATAAACAGGTTATTACAAATCCTTGATCCTTAACAATTTTTTATTTTTAGTTAAGTCGTAAGTACCAGACTTTTTTTTAATTCTTGGTCTGCTTAATTTTGCTAGTCTGGTTTGAAACATATTGCTGCGCTGGTTTGAATGGTATTCAAAACGACTGTAGAAGTATATAGCTTTTGTGGGTCACGTGCTTTGACTAGTCCCAATTTCTCTATGGAACTTTATTGTATATACTGATACATACATCATGCCAGAGAGATTTACTTGTCTATGACTGTCTATCTTTGATCAATCACTGAGCGTGTCTTTACCAAATATTAGCAAATTGATGAATGGCCGAAATAAATGTTATTGTCTACCAAGTCGTGCCGTACCCAATTCTGTCCTGACGATTTTTCCAATGGTTTCCCTCCCATAATAATCAACTATTGTCTATTGTCCATATTGTCTTTTTTTTTAGATTGTCTAATCCACAATTTTCGTAATTGGACACAACAATATACCTAATGTCTAGCCAATTGCCCAACTGTGTCCAACTGTGTCTAACTGTGTCCAATTATTGTTCAGCATTGTCCGAATCTGTCCAAATCTGTCCAAATCTGTCCAAATCTGTCCAGGTTCGTCTACCCTAGACAAAATGCCTAGTCAATTCGTGTAAAGCTTAAAAATGCCGTTTTCACTCTACTGCAATCGTCTCCACAATTGTCAACTCGTATAAACAACCTAATTTACAAAGTCGTGCACTACCCAATTCGTCCAATTCGTTAAGTCGTGTAATACTCAATTTGTCCAAGTCGTCAAGTCGTCAACTCGTGCACTACCGAATTTGTCCAATTCGTCCAACTCGTCAAGTCGTGTAATACTCAATTTGTCCAAATCGTCAAGTCGTGCACTACCCAATTTGTCCAATTCGTCTAATTTGTCTAATCCGTCTATTTCTCAATACTTAACGACTATATGAATACATAAGCAATAGTAATCCCTTCAAATCTTCATCCTCTACCAGCAACCACAATAAGGCTGTGGTCAGCCTGCATACTTTAGTGGATCACGTGATATAACATCAACATTTTATATGCAGTCTGCGCCGACTTTTCTTGGCGAAAACATTCAACCAACCAACCAATCACGCCACACCAACACAAATCTGCACCATTGTTGCTATTGTTGCTATTGCAATTGCAATTGATTACCAAAGCTACAAAAAAAAAATTTAGACCATTATCTATTAATGTACGGAATATGACGGGGATGGGGAATCAGATAAAAAAATGTTTGTGGAAAACCACATTATAATGTTTAAGTAACATCAACCTAAGAGGACTTTTCGTGTTGAGTGGACACTCTGGCCATGGAGACCAAGAAGTCCTCAACAGATCTGTCGTGAGCTGGCTTCTTGCCGGACTTGCCATTGCAAAGGTCGTCGAAGGCCTGGGAAGTAGACATCAAGTAGTAAGCACCACCCATGACACAAAAGACACCGAAAGAGAAGATCCAGGTTCTGACAACGGACACAATGTCGGTCCAGTTTTGAGACCACCAGCCGAACAAGGTGAAACAGGTGGCGATGATGTCAACAATCAACACGGCACCGGACAATTGCCAGGATGGGATGGAAGACCAGAAAGGACCGTTGGCTCTGGTGATGAAAATCAACCAGTTCTCAGTCAAGGAGATTTGTAAGAACAAGACACCGTCAATGGAACCGAAGTTCTGGATAATACCACCCTTGCTCATGAACATGGTGGTCAAGGTGATCCAGGTTCCGACAGCCAAGATTATACCCAAAATGATAGACATACCCCACAATCTAGGAAGGTTCCACTTAACTGGGTGTGGGTCGTAAGGAGCATTGTCGTAAGCAATAGCCAAGGTAGCAACATCAGCGAAAATAGCAATAAACACAACCAAGTCAATGTTCAACGATCTGTTCAAGATAGCAATCCACAATCCAAGGAAGATCTCCAAGTGCAACGACAAAGCGATACGGTACACAACGTAGGCGTACATTCTGTGGAAAATCTGTCTGGAAGTCTTCAAAGCATCAATGATAGCAGACAAACCTGGAGCAAGGAAAACAATATCAGCAGCGGAACGGGCAGCATCGGTAGCACCTTCGACGGCAATACCAGTGTCAGCCTTCTTCAACGATGGGGCGTCGTTGACACCGTCACCGGTCATAGCAACCAAGAAACCTCTGTTTTGCAAAATCTCAACGGCGTTGTACTTGTGTTGAGGGAACACTTCAGCGAAACCATCAGCGTTCTCAACAAAGTCAGCAATCTCAGAACCAGCCATGTCACCACCGCCGGAAAGACCCAATTTTTCAGCATCGTAAATGTTGGTACCAAGTCCCAATTGTCTGCAAGTCTCCTTAGCAATACCAACGGCATCACCAGTCAACATCTTAACTCTAAGACCCAAGTGTCTAGCTTCGGAAACAGTTTGAGCAGTGTCATCTCTTGGAGGGTCCATACATGGCATAATACCCAAGATCTCCCAGTGGCCCTCACCTCTCTTTCTGGCAACACCCAAAGATCTGAAACCTCTGGAAGCAAACTCAGCAACAGTGTTTTGGTAGTTCTCGTGGACATCCTCAGGAATAGGGTGGTCATCTTCAACAGTCTTCAAGACGAACAATGGAGCACCCTTGACACAGATAATTCTCTCACCCTCTGGGGATTCAACAATAGCGGTAACCTTCTTGGAAACAGGGTCGAATGGTTGGAACTCAAGAACCTTGTACTTGGTCAAAGCAGCCTTAGCTCTTGGGTAGTTAATCAAAGACTTCAAGAAGGCCTTGTCAATAGCGTCCAAACCCTTCTTCTTTCTAGAAGCAGCCAAACAAGCAGTCAACATCAAGTCATCAGCCTCAACACCCTCAACAGTGTATGGTTCGTGCAAGGACAACTTGTTCTTGGTCAAAGTACCGGTCTTGTCAGAACACAAGATCTCGACACCAGCCAAGGACTCAATAGCAGACAACTTTTGAACAATAGCTTGCTTCTTAGCCAAGTAAGCAGCACCGACAGCCATGGTAGTGGTGACAACAGCGGGCAAACCAACTGGGACACCAATGATGGTGATGGCCAAGGTGTGTCTCAAGATGGCAACGATTCTGATGGATCTGTAGAAACAAGCGACCCAAACAACCAACAAGGTGACAATAACCAAAACCAACAAGATCGTACCGATACCGTTCAAGACTTCAGTGAAGTGACCTTGGCCACCAGAAGCCTTGTTGACCAAAGCAGCAGCACGTCCAGTGAAGGTGTTGTCACCAGTAGAGGTAACAACCATGAAAGCTTCACCGGTCTTGACGGTGGAAGAAGAGTAACAAGAGTCACCGTGTCTCTTGTCAACAGCCAAGGACTCACCGGTGATGGCGGATTGATCAATTTGCAACAAGCAGTCCTCAGAGACAATTCTACCATCGGCAGGGATGACAACACCATCCTCCAATTGCAAAATGTCACCAGGCACAATCTGGTTAGCCTCAACCTCAACCAAAGTACCGTTTCTGATGACGTTGGCCGAGTTAGCCAAAGTCTTCTTCAATTCGTCAACAATAGAACCAGCCTGGTATTCTTGAATGAAACCAACACAGGCGTTCAACAAAAGCAAAGCACAAATAACACCAAAATCGACCCAGTCCTCCAAACCGGCAGCCAAAACGGCGGCGGCTTCCATAACGAATTGAATTGGGCCAACGAAAAACATAATAAACTTAAGAATCATATTCTCAGACTCTTCAGCCATCTGGTTCAAACCGTACTTCTTTCTTCTCTTGGCAACATCTTCATCTGTCAAACCAACAGAAGGGTCGGTCTTCAATAACTCCTCTGGAACTTGCTTGAAAGAAGCACCATCGTCTTCCTCCTCGGACTCGTCATCGTCCAAACCTTGATGGGATTGCAAGTCCAAAATTAATTGATCAATGTCTTCATCCTCGTCATCGTCTTCAGTAGACTTGTTAACCTTTTCTACAGTAGGTTCAGTTGCACTCATTGTGGTGGGGGGATTAAATCAAAAAGACAACTGAAGAGAAAAGAGGAAAAAAGAAAAAATTTTTGGTGTGGGACGGGGGGGACGGGTGATTTATATGGGAATTTTGGGTTGCCAGTTTTAGACGCCTGCCGGCTCACTAAATTAGGTTGAGTTTTTGCATTTTTTTTTTTTTTTTTTTCNTTTTTTTTTTTTTTTTTTTTTTTTACTTTTTGTTATTTTTTTTTTTTTTATTTTTGCTTTTCTCGCGGTTCCGACATATCGTTTGTTTTACTTTTATCCCGCTACCGCCGGCCCAGTGAGGGAATTTTTCTGTTATAAACAAATAATGCACGCATTAGGAAGGCATGTCGCACTCGCACAGCTTGCACTGGATTGGATGCAGGATAATGTCGTACCCGCGGTCCCACCATGCGGCTGCCGGAA
This sequence comes from Metschnikowia lochheadii, assembly GCA_002370915.1. Lineage (NCBI taxonomy): Eukaryota > Fungi > Ascomycota > Pichiomycetes > Serinales > Metschnikowiaceae > Metschnikowia > Metschnikowia lochheadii. Next base: position 8,149 of record NLAW01001914.1, on the reverse strand, counting down.
TTCTTGCTCGCTCAATCAGTGGGCGGGTCATACCCCCGGTTATCGCCAGGCTCCGAATATCGCTCTGGTCCCAGATAACGCCCGATTCCGTTCTACTATATACCGGCAAAAGCCCCGGATCTCACAAAAAAAAAAAGACCTTACGCTTACAGTGGCCTCTCTAAGTAAATCCCTCCCTCGGTCTCCAATACCTTCTCTACAAGCTCTCTAGTGACTGCTTCAAAGTAGGATATATCTCCGGTGCGCGATATCGCTGACTCAAAGGCGGAGGTACGGGTGTGCAAGTAAAAAGTGCAAGTAAAAAAGTGGCGACATTACGTAGCCACACGTCTGGGTAACCGCCCTTGGTTATCGGTCCTCATGTGTCTTATCTCTGGTGTGCACTCTTCCGGGAGAGAGAGAGAGAGAGAGAGAGAGAGAGAGAGAGCATCCGGTAGTGCCGGCGTCATTTTTTTTTTTCTAAATGTCGTCGGATGTTCCAGGACAAATGTCGTCGGAAGCCATCGGGCGCCCAAAATGTCGTGGCCAGCACCCAAGACAAATGTCGTCGGCCAGGAACCGGGATTGCCGTCCAGGAACCGGTACCCCCTCCTAATGCGGCCGATACTCCGAGCAAGCCCCATTTCATGTCTTAATCGTGCTTGGAGGTCTGTACTATGCAAAACTAGACTCTGTAGTGGAGTAAATTTATAAGCTACGTTGAAGGGGAGATTGTTTCATGCCCACCTCGCGCACGTTCCAGAATTGTTTCAGGATTGTTTCAGGATTGTTTCAGGATTGTTTGTTTCGTATTGTTCACCATTGTTTCGCAATGGTTTCAGGCTTGTTTCATCGATCGACTCCGCCCACTCCGTACTCGAAAATGCACTATAACGTTACATCGGGGTTTCGCTTAACGTCGAACCTACTGCATTCCGTATCGATACTCTACACTAGTGTATGCCGCTTGAACTGTGCGCAGAAGCATTATGTCATCAAGCATCACTGCGGTCCTGCACGCAGCCCGGGGAGCCTCTCCAATTAAACTCCCCCAAATGCACCTCTGCTGCATATCAGATTTCCCTCACTATGCCCCACGACCAACCGGGGTGGGCTCCGACATTATCTGCAACCACCGGATGTCAAGCCATAGACCGGGTTCCAATGACGCCATAGTTTGAAAGCAGTTCCGACTCTTGCGACTTTTCTTTGCCTCGTGAATTTTCGGCTTGGGGCCACACTCACATTTCCCGGACCAGCCGCACCTCCAGGAAAAAGAAAACTCCCCATGTCGCTAGCAATATGTCTTCCTGTTTCAGTACCGCACTTGCCAAGTTTTAGCACACAATAAGCCCAGTACCCCGCGACATTCAAGCGATGCTGCGCCCATCTTGTCTATTGTTGGTAAGCTTCTGCGGCATTTACTTAGAGTAGGAAGATATGGGAGAACCGGACCCATTTGGCTGGGTGCAGGGGCAGCCATGTGGCACGACATTATCGCCCTGGGCCGAGCAAATGTCGCAGTGTCGCGCCCTGGGTCGGTCGTACCGAGCTGGTGCCCGGATAGGATTGGGCCTTTCCCAAATGGGTGCGTCTCCATGCTATCAGCCCCGATTGTGCAGGTACATTCCAAAACAAATATGCAGTTGTGCGTGCGCATGCACCATCCTCCTCATGGCATATCATCAAGTCTTATTTGACCGAACCTCCCTCTAGCAGCCCTCGTTTTCCACCACTTCACGGTGGTACCTTAGATTTCCAGTTCTCAACATTGGTCCCTCGAATCTAATCGTATTTGTGTGCATATCCCTCTGGGCTTATATAAAGAAGTGTAAATCCTCTCTCATTCCTCTTATAAAAATTTTAGTCCGCTTTCCTCAGTAGCAACACATTTATTTACACTACAAGGTTCGTATGATACCAATATGGAACAACATCAACTACGAAAAACACCGAACTACTACACTATACAAAATGATCCACACAATCATCCACAGAATCTGATCCACAAAATGATCCCTAAAACTTCGCACACTCTGAGGCGTCTCATTGGACTATTGCGACATACCACATCTATGATACCAGTACTATGGAAATGTGGTACTGGACACAAGAATACTCACTCACCACAGGACACTACGGAATCCATGGAATCCATGGTTAGGTGTATATGGCTTATAGTTGCGCCAGAGTTTATCGCCATAGCAACATATAGATACGATTTTACAGCCATGCTGCATCCGCCAGTCTGGGGACAACAAATCTTGTGTTATGTGAGTAGCTGCAGTGTCTCGTATCCATTTGAGGGGTTTGCGATTGACACACTTCCAAAAGCGAGCCGAATGTCAACAAGCGACATATTGCTTATTTTTTTCCAGTTTCTTTTTTCGCTCGCTCGGGGTTTTTGCCCCGTCATGGGGCCAGTCTTGTTTTTTCCGCGCGGGACAAAAATCTCTCAGAAATGTCGCATGCACGGGGTGCCGGTTGTGCCGATAATTCAGCATACGCTGTTGGCGCCGTGCCGACGTTTATCCGGCACTTGACTCGGTGCTGGTGCTCGAAACTGCCGAGCTGGGAATTTGCAAGCACTGGGCCTCCTGCAGTAAGCGCCCATTTCGGAAAGTTGCAATTGCTGCGTCCGGCCCCAGCGGGACCCTCTGTGGCATAAGGGCAACGGTCACGTGATCCCTCAGCCGTTTCCCGTATGCCGTTTGCAGCCTCCAACTTAAAGGTGAATAAGCTTAACAACAATAGTGGGTTGCATTTTTTGGCTATTTTATAGTTCTTCAATGTTTTTTTGAGATTTAACCTTATACGGGGTATTCGCCGGAGGGATTATCAGGTGATAGTCAGGTGACTTTCAGGTGAGAATATCAGGTGACTGGCACTCAACTGCCATAATTGTTCTGCTGGATGTGCGATGATGATATATTAAAATTGCATGATCGAAACGGGAAGTGATAGCGAGATTGAGTTGGTCATGTGACCTCTGCTACTGATTACTACAACATGATGAGTCTGGTATTACTGTGGGTCTGAAATTACCGCAATGACTATGGTAACTTTGGTCCTGATATTACTGTGATTGCTTCAATTAATCACTGCACTGTCTTCTTCTTTTGCATCCACCACCGGATTGGGCGAATCACTTTCAGACACACATACATGAAACTTCCAATGAGACGGAACGCAGCCAAAACACACACGATCCACAAGATCACCGTCAAGAAAATCGTGGCGTTTTTGGAGTCGTTCCAGATATCGTTCTTGTTGCCTCCTGCAGCCAACACAATTCCCACCAAGATGGCATTGGTGAACATCCATATCAAAACCGTGACCGTCCGGATTAATGCATAATAGTGGTCGTCCTTCTCCTTCTTGCTCTTTTGCTTGACTTGGGGCGCAATGGGGACTTTCAAGTCCTCGAGGATGTTCGCATACTTTTGCTCCAATTCCTCGCTGGACCCTGGAACCACTGTCATCACCAATTGGCCATCCACGTCACTCACCTTGGCCGATCCCAAGTCCTTGGCCTGTGGTGTATCTCTATTACCCCAGGAAACATCGTGGATGTTACAGAAGGAGTAGATGTTCAACACATTGACATAGGACGGCGAAAGCAAAAGGTATTGGAGGAACGACGTGAACATGAACGACGGTTCTCCATGCAAAATGGCACCGAGGAAGTATAGCAAATATGTGCTGACCATGGAAACAACCAAGTCCCGGAACTTCTGGTTGGTGAAGAGCATGGCCGGCTCGAAGTGGCCCTTGTTCTCGCGCATGACCAACTTCACGGTATTAATGGCCAAATAAATGGCGCCGAAAAGCAAGTATGCCATCAATATGGCGAAAAACACACACAAGGAGTAATAGAACTTGCGGGTTCCTCGAGGCGTGTTACCAAAGGCCAACACAAAGGCACAGATGACACATGCAACATAGATCACGAGGAACGCCAACGAAATGTACTTTCCTAGTGTGAAACCCACAACCGTGGAACCCAAATTATTGGTCAAAATGCGGAACACCAAGAAAAACGACGACAACGAGAACCATGCCACACACACCGTGACCAAGTGGTAATAGAACTCCAACTGGAACCACAACTTCCTCAAGAGCGAATGGTTGGATTTCCAGATCTGTGTCCAGTGGAAAATCGAATACATGGCCGCAAACAACGAGCCGTTAAGCCAACGACGCCGTTGCAACACGAAATCATCGATCATTTCCGGAACATCAGTTTCGGCCGTGGCTGAACTCACGTACCGGAGCACATAGTTCCGTTCCTTCTTGGCCACCAACTCAAAGCACAAGATACGGTCCTCGGCAAGGTACATGTTGGAAGTGAAGATTCCGGACTCCTGGAAGTTGCGCTCCTTCAAATCGGCCTCATCGTCCTCATCGTCCTCATCGATTTTGGCGGTCTGGTGCAAGAACTCTCCCTTGAAGTACTTTTCAAGAGGTCCATGGCCATCCACGTTCAACAAAGCATCGTACCTGTATGCAGAAAAGGCACCGGGAAGCACGGAAATAAAGCCGAAGATGGACTCCATGGGTTTATCTAAAACATTGGAGATCTTATACTCGAAATTTTGGGCTGCAACCAATGGGTTTGACAACAACTTCTTGTTGTGACCCAAAGCAACCCGCATCTCTCCACAAGCTCCTGCCACATTGGGATCCTTAAACGAGCTCCATAAGTGGTAGAAGGCATCCTTGCCCGGCTTGGTTCCACAGTCGAGTAACATCACCACCTTAGGGTTCAAAAGCGGAGCAAACGCCTGCAAACACCAACGATGAGAGTTGATTTTCCGGGCATTCTTCTCCTTCAAGCAAAAAATCAATTGCACCGGCGTGGACCCCACATTCAAGTACACCCGGTCGTTGGAAACCCGCTCGATTCCCACCGTGGATGTGTATTCATACACGTGAGCTTTGACGGATTTGTTGTTGACCTTGGACTTGGCATAGCCATCCTGGAAAACACCCATGGCTGTCAACAACTTTTGCGTCCGTTCATTCAACTGCAATCTTCCATCGTTGACAATCACCACCGTGACCTTTTGCCAAGACCCGTGCCCCCATGCCGAATGCTTTCTATTGGTGAGGTCCTTCAAGTTATCGAGAACTCCTTTCAACGTGCGGCCAAGCAACACCTCATCTTCGTTATACATGGTAATACACACCATGATTTCCGTCTCACGAGGCGGGCTATAGAGGTTTTGACGCAAGGTATAGTTGAACTTGCCGAAGTTGGAAGGACCGCATGTGACACCCGAGTACCGCATGAAAGAGGTTTCGTCTCTTTCTCCTTGGCTCTGGTTGGAGTACGTCTGGAGCAAGTGCTTGGGCACAGGTGCATCGATGACATAATTGCCGTTGACCAAACGGGCTCTTTTGATGGTCTTGGTATAATTCAACCGAGGCTTGAAGTCGTCGTCATCGAATACGTCGCCCTTATCCTTGGCCTTGTGGGTGGTTTTTCTTCTGATTGGCTCATCTTCTGCATCTGAGAAAAGCGAGTCATCCTCACCAAATGGGTCCAAGTCGCCGGTCTCCTGCAACAAGTTGGTCAGGTAGTTGTTGGCCTGTAAAGGCATCGCGGACAGTCGATTAAAGTTCAGGTAATGACTCGTGGGGCGGCCAGGGCTCATGTTGCCTGGGCCAGGAGCATCAAAGAATCCACTGGACCGGGAATATGTGGAGGCTGGGTATTCGATGTTATTGGGGTATGTTTCGGGGTACTGGCTGAAAGTGGACATGCGGGCGTCCAGAAACTGGACGGTGGGGGCCTTGAAAGGGGTTCCTCTGCTGTGGAGCCCACCATTCAAGTTCTCATAGAAGTCGTCGTCAGAATTATCGGATATAACCCCCGAATTGAGGAACATGTCACTGCCGGTATTGGAACCCACCCGTGTGTGGCGCCTGGGGCCTCGGTACTCGGTGGGCAGTTTTATCACGGACGGGGTGGGGGTCTGGAAACTGGTTTTCTTAGCCGACTGCGCCTCGGGCATGGGGTACTCGATAATATCAGGGTACGAGGGGTGAAGAGGGACCCGGGCCGGTTTCTCGGTGAAGTCAGAGCTATTACTGGATGATGACTCCAAAGGACCGCTTCCAAGTTGACCATGGTTCTGTCCATTATTCTGACCATTATTCTGCCCATTATTCTGTCCTCTGGGGATGATTCCAGGACTTGCTTGGAGTCCTTGGGAGTTAAGGTTCTGAAGTCCTATATGAGAAGGTTTTTCATCATCGAAAAGATCATCTTCAAAGTCCATTTTTTGCCTCGATTCAGATGTTGATTCAGTTTCTGGTGTCTTGATTCAGTTCCTGAATATTTCAGATTCAGTTCGTTTGACTCCACTAGTTGAGCAGTATCTGACAGATTAAGACCTTGAGTCGATATTCCTCGGATTATTCTCGGGGTTGTCGATGTGGGTGAAAAATCTCGGTGTTCTTTGTTGTTGATCTAGATCTATGATCTGTTTCCTGTGAGAAGATGATGGTTAATCAGGAGATAAGATTTGAGATCTAATTATTTTGATCCGGGGATGTGAAGATCTACTTTTTTTTTATGATCTGCGGTTTGTTTTGGTTTGTTTTGTTTTTTTTTTTTTTTTGTGGGACCTCGTTGTGATCTTCTATAGCGTCACGGAAAGAATAGTCGGAGGAGGTGGGTTACTGAACACGATGTGTGAGAGAGAGGATTGGAATGAATTTTCTCGGTTGCGAGCATCTATTTTTAGCCGGGATTACCTAAAAGATAAACGGGTTCTATGTTTTTTTTTTTATTTTGGTTTTTTGCTGAGCGCACAAAAACGCAGATCCCCCCGGGCTACATTGTTTAAAGGAGATTTTGAGTCTTGGCCGACTTTAGCCTATTCAGGCTAGACCTCGACGGAGGCTTTGTTTGGATGCACTGGGGTTGTGTGCACGATATTTATATTTCACTCGCATCGGGGAAACGGCTGTGTGCAGTCCACGGAATGGTTCCAAGGCGCGCGTCACGTGGAGTCCAGGCCTTTTGCCCTTTGGCCTTTGGCCTTTCCCAAACCAGCTCATTCCATACCTGAACCATGACCACGCCCCAATCCTGAAACAGGGCTACCTCATGCATACCATTTTCCTCCTACAATTTTTACTGTCTGATCCCCTCTCCATTGATCATACGAGTCTCTACTCCACTCTACTTTCTACAGTGCTACTCTAGTCTTTTCTCTACTTTATACAGTGCTAGTCTACTCTATTTTATACAGTGCTAGTCGAAATACTACTTGGTCTATACAGTGCTTTTCAAAACTATTCAAACCACACTAGCGAAATTAAACAAACCAATAATTCAAAAGGTTTCGGACGTACCCCATAACAAGGTATTGTATATAGGAGAACAAGGAAAAGACCAGTTCATGTTCCATCCGTTTCGACCATCGATTGGTACTGGAAGACTCCCCCCAAATGTAGTGTATATATGCTCACACCTTATACCCACACCTTATACCCACACCTTATACCCACACCTTATACCTACACCTTATACCCACACCTTATACCTACACCTTATACCTACACCTTATACCTACACCTTATACCTACACCTTATACCTACACCTTATACCTACACCTTATACTCACTACAATACTTATCCACACCAGCCAGTACTATCAATCCACCTATGACCATACCATACTATTACCCATTTAATACTCATCTTTATATGTGACACTACTGATGAATCTTTTTTTATTAGTAGTTCGGAGACTAGGCTATGGCACGTGCTTATCTGTCTTACTGCTAAACCTTTGGTCTCGAAAAAGTCCCTAGGTCATCCAATCTACTCTAGCCATTACTGCCACCAACTACTGTTACCAACCTCTTTTGCCATCTACTTCTACTAACTACCACCAACCTTACTGAAGTATACTACTAGTATTTCTACTGGCTACCACTAACCTTGTTAGAATTATTATGCGACCTGGGACGTTAAGCCTGTATTCGCAAGTGGTTATAAGCTTCTAACTGCTTGTCGGGGTTTTAGATCGTTTCCAGGGACGTTGCCTTAAAAGGAATATCTAGGTAATTCTAAATAATAGAGAAGTATTCTGACGGCTACCGTATATAGTAGGAACTCACCCGTTCAGTTGATGTAATAGAGATTAGGTTAAT
>NLAW01001913.1:0-84957 GCA_002370915.1 Metschnikowia lochheadii | reverse complement strand
TATAGTATAGTATAGTATAGTATAGTATAGTATAGTATAGTATAGTATAGTATAGTATAGTATAGTATAGTATAGTACAGTATAGTACAGTATAGTACAGTATAGTACAGTATAGTACAGTAAAGTATAGTACAGTGTATTTTGCAGAGGTGTGGTGTTCCATGACTGCCGAGTTTTACCAGGAGTACTTAAGTGAAAGTGCCCGTAAAATAATGTTGCTTCATATCATGAACTCCACCAAGTTCCAGGCATGTTAGTTTTTCATCCACGTCCACGAGAAGAAAGGAGACAAGATCATTGTGTTCAGTGACAATGTGTACGCTTTACAAGAGTATGAGATGAAGTTAAGCAAGCCATTTATTTACGCTGCTACCCTGCATCAAGAGAGAATGACTATCTTGCCGAATATTCCAGCACAACGACCAGGTCAACACCTTCTTCTTATCCCAAGTCGGAGACACCCCCATCGAGTTACCTGAAGCCACGTGTTTGATCCAGATCTCGTTGCACTACGGTTCCGGAAGACAAGATATTCATCTATGCCAGACTAGCTGGGATAAGGTGGAATGGTTCCTAACTACTAACTACTTACTACTTACTTCTTATTACTTACTACTTACTACTTACTACTTACTACTTACTACTTACTACTTACTACTTACTTCCTATTACTTACTTCTTACTTCTTACTACTTACTACTTACTACTAACACTTACTTACTACTACTTACCTTTTACATTTCGGCATTTGACTTTATTGTCAAGTAATCAGGAAGTGAGATTAGTTTCTTAGTCAGGTGTGCCTTCAAGAAGGGTGAAGTCACGTTATCTACATCATCAGGTGAAGTTCCCATAGTACTGGTCATCCTATTAATACTATTCTTATTCTTCGGGATTGATGGTCTGGTAAATAATTAGCCCAGTAGTAGCTGATAATGCGCAATAGAACTATAGTCAATAGATCAGCTAGTAAGATTCACTCCCAACGAATTGTAATAATAGCTGGATATACTGGCCAATTGCTTAAACCCGTTTTCTTATGTGTTAGAGAGTCTCCTAAGTTAGAATCTTCTAAGTTAGAGTCTCCTGTGTTAGAGTCTCCTGTGTTAGAGTCTCCTGTGTTAGAGTGTCTCTAAGCACTTAACTAAATAACGTAAATAGATAGGCTAGCCCTAGGTCACTTATACTCTAACAAGTGGGTAGTAAATTATGGTGGATTTGGGCGAGGATGGGAAGTGCGTATTTATAGGGATTTATAAAGTAGGTACTGTAGTATGGTATACAATATTAGTATAGTACAGTTTAGTGTAGTTTACTATAGTATGGGAGTGTACTAGTATGGGAGTGTGGAGAACTGTAGTATGGTTGTCAGTGTAGAATGGATGGGAGTTCATAAACAAGATGTATGTAATATAAACTGTACATAAGGCTACAGTAAAAATGTCTGTGTGCTTGGAGACACCCGTGGTATGGCCCTTTCAGACAGCCACTGGATGTACTATGATACACTGGGGAAAAAAAACCGCTTTCTTATCCGGTCGGCATATAAAAGTATGATCCTGTCTTGCCTTTAGGGAATTGCCAAAACGGGTCTTCCAGAAAAGGATGTTTAGCTAGAGATAGCTGGGCCAAGACGAGGAGGACGACCGAGATGGGAAGGGGAAATTTTTTGGGTGCGCTCACCTTTTATATAAGTATATATACACTCGTGGTGCACGGGTGTAGTTGAAAACGGTCAGTTAGATCAAATAACTTATAGCCAAGTCATGTTTTAAAAAAAAATTATGGTATCTATCTATAATGTATAATGTGACGTCTTTCCCTATTCGGTAATTATTTCTTCTACTTCTATTAGGTTATTAAATCTTCTTTCCCTATTAGGAAATTACTTCTTCTATTTCTATTAGGTTATTAAATCTTCTATTTCTATTAGGTAATTATTTCTTCTAATCCTAAGGTTATTCCTGACTAGTTGTAACCTTAGGCTGTATCGTATCCTGTGGGTACTCATATTCTGACTTCTATTAACCCAAATGGGTACGCGAGGTTCAGTGCCCCGGCCCATGAATATCTACATACTGTAGTGGCCTTGGCGACCGCTACTCCATTTTGCCCACGATCTCCTCTTCCTCGTTGGTGGCATCCTCCTCTGACCGCGTTTTCTCCGTCTCCAGACCCTCTTCTTCTTCCTCTTCCTCTTCTTCTTCCTTCAACACATGGCTGACATCCGTGATATCACTGATTGACGTCATCCGGCTGATCCTCTTCTTGGTGGGCACATCAATGTAACCGCCAACACAGCCCGGCATTGGCGAGTAAGACGAAGGGATCTGCTCGCCCGGTGTTTGTAGCATATCTTCTTCTCCATATTCGTGGCCACTATAAGGTACTGACCGCAGGTATGGCGACAGAGGTACATCTGCAGGCAGACCCGGTTCGTTCATACCTACAAGAATAGACGCAGCTTCCAATAATTGCACTTGTTGGTGTTTGGAGATAAGAAGCTTCTTGGTCATTCTCCACTCCGGAGTATGCTCCCATAAATGCTTTGAAAGCGACGATGTATGTTTATAGCTTTTTCCACACGAATTGCACCGGAACATGTCTTTGTATCGAGAGGTTTCGCCCTCCGATATTCTTCTTGTTTGTAGACTTCTCAGTAACTCGGGATGCTTCCCATTATATGAGTGGACGCCTGAGTGCACGCCTGTATGGTGTATATGATGGCCCAATTTGGAACTTGGTACGTAAGGGATCGCCGACGAGTGTCTTCTGCCAAATTGGTGTGTTGTGGACATTTTGGTGTGGATATTTGGAATCAAAGGTGTAGGTTGAGATGAGGTCCGATGGCCTGGTGATTCGCAACTTATGAGGCCAGGTGATGCATAAAACGGATTTGGTCAGCGCACCACTTTCCAGAACAAAGGAGTTGGGGAAAAAGATGAAGTGGAAAGAAAAAAATTTTTGGGGGATTTCAGCCAATCTAGACGTGGCTGTGGAAAGGCTGCTTTGCTGTCGTAACTTTTTCAGTGCATTTTTGTTTTTTTTTTTTTGCGCTTAACTTCCTCCATTCAACGGTACTGCACGTGAGTCTGAGACATTTTCAGGGCCGAGCCCTCCAGAAAGCTAATGCGCCATTTCATACAGGACCACGCCTGGTTAGGCATCTAGAAGCCCCTGTGGAATGTAAATCCCAGATGCCGTAGTAAGTCTTGCCGTGGCGATTCCATCGCACACAATGAGCATTCTCCCCAAAACTTGCTCGCTTTTGATGCGGCTCGCTAATATCAGAACGACTCGGAATCTCCTGCCAATTCCTGGTCGCTGGCATTCTGCACTTCAAAGCCCTTTTCAGCAGAGTAGAGAATCTCCTTCACGTGACCCATCACATCTTCAAGTTCCAAGTCTTTGAGTTCGGCACTCACACTGCTATTTCCCTCCTGCAGCAACTCGATGTTGGTCACAAGAATCTCGATCTCCCGTAGTTTATTGAAGTAAAAGTTGCGTTCTGTTTCGAGGCTCTCGGTCATGATCTTATAATCTCTCAATTCATCTTTCGTTTTGTCTAGCTCCTCATTGGCCTCGGCCAACAGCCGCAGCAAATCGGGATGGGGACTCCCACGTGCTGCCGCATTAGTACCAACAGTAGCCGAGGGCAACGAAGACGAAGTCACACGTCGTTTTTGCACTTGGATCTGGCCTGCATTGTGAAACGAACTAGTACTACTTCTTCGGCTCAAGCCCCGGGTCTGAGAAGTTTGAGAAGTTACATTCGGATTGGCGTGCGGCGTACTGGTACTAGACATGGTACTTCTTCTGGAAGATGTTCTAGTGGAACTTTCTCCGGCTGGACTGCCCTTGCGCCTCAGCAAAGCATCATACGGCACATTGATATCTTTGTTCTCCATCCAGAGTTTCTTGAGCCATTGTAGGAGCTCCAAGTTATCCAGGAGCCTGCACTTCATCAATTTCTCTGTCTCGATTTGCTTGGTAATCTTGTGTTTGTTGAGTACAGACTGAAGCACCTTCATGTTGTTTCTTGCGTCATAGTCCGAGAGGTTTGTGTCGAACTTAACTTTGGCTAATGGGACGCCTCCATAGATAGAATCCAAGATCTGACAGTATGCAGCTCCTGTGCCACACTGCTCTAGTTTGGTATAGTTGAGGTCGAACGTATTGTTGAGCCACTGTAGGAGCTCAGTCCTGCTTTCACCAATAGCCATTGCGATTCTTGCGTTTCAGAGTTGTTTCAGATTTGTTTTCGAGTTGTTTTAGGTGTGTTTCAGACTTGTTTCACTTCTGTTTCACTGTGTAATTGATGGGTTGTGTTGGTCTTGTTGTTGTATGTAGAGTTTAGTTCTTCCGAGCTATACGCGCCAAACGTGGTGCAGCGTAGAACTCTACCTTGTGCACGCACTACACTCTCAGCCAAGACCAGACAAATCTAGACAAAACTAGACAGAACTAGACAGAACTAGACAGAATTAGACAGAACTAGACAAAAATAGACAAATCTTGACAAAACACAGTCTTTTTTATTTTTATCCAAATGGTAATATGAATGTGAATGATTGATTATTATGTAATATAAATTTAAATTCTTTTATGGGGTTTCTCGTAAAAATTTCATGGCCCAGTGCATCCTGCCTGCCCAGGTCCTATATAGTCAGGTCTAAATATGCCCAATAAAAGTGAGCACCAATTTTGAATACATTGACCTTTGACCAATTATGACCAGTTATGACTTTTAACCAATTTTGACCAATTTTGATCAATTCTGACCACTATTCTTTGATCAAGTCAGAAATCTTTTGACTTACTGAACAACCGGGTGGAGGAGCTCTTGGTTTCTTCTGATCTCATCGACTTGTCTGTCGATTTGCTGGAGAAAGTTCTCCTTAATCTTATCAAGATCCTGTTTTTTCTCAGTTTTTTTTTCAACGGGGGGCTGGGGATTGCTCGCCCCTTTGGCACAGATCTCCTCGATCTGTTTGGCCACATTCTTGGTGACGAGTTGGTGTACGGCTGCAAGCAGCAGAGACGAAGGAGAGTTGCTCAAATCTTCAGGAGAAGAAGACTCGACTTCGGTGGCCTTCTTTAAAAACTCGCGCGTCACTTGCCGGCCCAAGTCGTGGATATACTCATCGTTGTGGAGATCTTTGGTGGGTGAACGAGAGGTTTCTGATGTTTTGCTGGAGATGTTGAGGGTCTCCACCAGTGGAGCGATATCAAGTTGAACATCTCGGTCATGTTTTTCAAGCTTAAGTTTGAGGGTGTCCGTGGCATTCGGCTGTTGTAGACTGCTAAGCTCAGGCCCAGTATCATTGAGTTCCTTTTCTTCATCAGATTTATAGTCGTCGCGGTCACCAAAATCGGTTTGAAAATCATGGCCACAATCGGTTTGGTCTCCATCTGATACACTATCAGTATCCTCTTCTTCGCTAGTGGCTTCGATGAATAACGAGGGAGGTACCTTTAAGCCAGAGGACTCCTTGGTTCCCTCGTAAAGCGTGCCGTGCTTCCATATAGTATATTGAACCATGGACTCGAACGCAGTCTTATCGGAACGGAACAAATTGGCCGAGTCCACGTTTAAAGGAGAATCAGGCTCGGGGTCGTCTATGAGGATGAGAATGGCACCTACCAAGTGTAGCAAGTTCCAGGCCGGGGACCAAGCGTCGTCTTTCAAAATATCAAGGCAGATCTCGCCGGAATCCAAGTTAATATTGGGATGATGGATGGGCGTACTACGGGAAAACTCGATGCGAGGAGGCTTGTTGGGGTAAGTCGGAGCCACGGAGATCACTAGCTCCCATTTGCCATTATAATAATAAGGCGAATCGGTCTTAAATGGCTTGGCTATAATGCATTTCCATTTGTACAAGGACGACTCCGGGTTTTCGGGGTAAAGGTGCAAGACCTGGTGATTTGTAGCGGAGGCCGGGGTCTTGGAGAGCAGCTTCAATTCTTTCAACAATCGTTTTTCCGCCATTGTAGGCCAAATGAAGGATCCGTGGGATGCGATGGACGAGTTTGATGGGATGCTAAGATGAAAGTGATGAAAGGAAAAGAAGAAGAAAGAAGAACGAAGAAAACCGTCCTGAAGGGTATGTAGCAGGTTTTTTGCGTGTGCAGAGACTGGAGTTAAGGATCAATGCCGAAGACGGGGTGTCCTGAATAGTTTACAGAGCAAGGGCAAACGTGAAGAAAAAAATAGAGTAGAAGCTGGTGCGCTGGTGCAGTCATTGGCAATTCTATTGCGCATCATTACGTTGTGCATGTGCGCATGGGGAAAGATGAAAGATTTGATTGCATCATTCCGGAGGTGGTCTGGCGAGGCGAGCGGCGGCTGTCTGCCGGACACGTACGTCAAGATCATGCTGAAGATCACCGCACCCACCCAGTCAAACTTTGGAATGTGGACTCCTGATATAAGTAGATCTTTCAAATAGCTTCTATTCATCATTGGTCTTAAAAGATCCATGATCATAGGTTTGTGGGTCGTATCAGATTCATGATAGGGTCGCGGTTCGTATAATAGGTTCGCAATAGATTCGTAATAGATCCTCAGATTTACAATAGATTCACAGGTTCACAGTTTCACGCCACATGGATCTAAAATAGTTGTTTCTAGCAGATATCCAGCACTAGCCAGGTCAGATACCGCACGATATACAGTATACGTGTTTAGCAGAAATAATAGCGCACAATAGAGAAGGAATAGAGATGTTAGATGTATTAGACAATGGAACACGCCAGAGAACAAAGGAATAATGAAATGAAGAATAGATAAATGAATTGGTCATATAATGGAAGGGATAGATTGGGGTGACAGGTTTTTTACGAGAGCTTTTTATAGGAGACAAGTTTTTTAGGAGACAAGTTTTTTAGGAGAGCTTTTTTATAGGAGAGCATTTTTTGTGCAAGAGTCACCGTGGCGTTCTAATAATAGAAGGGTGTGAAAAGGGTGTGAGAACGGTGTGAGATTAGTGTGAGAACAGTGTGAGAACAGTGTGAGAACAGTGTGAGAACAGTGTGAGAACAGTGTGAGAACAGTGTGAGAACAGTGTGAGAACAGTGAGGGTGTAAAAGGGTGTGAGGGAGTAAAAGGGTATGTGAGGGGTTTAAGAAGGGTGTGAGGGTGTGAGAGTATGAAAATGGTGTGAGAATGGTATCAGATTGGTATCAGATTGGTAAGAGAAGGATGAGAGAAGGGGGAGTTACGATGTTTATTTCGTCTGAATATGACTTTAAAAAAAAAAAAAAAAAAATAAGGATGGGAAGGTTATGGGTATTATAATTTAGTCTCCTGATCTGCAATGTACTGATTAATTGTGATTTGAACCTACTGATTAATCATGTTATGAATGCACTGATTAATCATGTTAGGGATGTACTGATTAATTGTAATTTGAATGTGTTAATTAATTGTAATTAGAACTTAGATGAATGTGTTTTGTACGTGTTAGTGTGTCCTGTGAGGAGGTAACGAAAGTTCTTGATTAGCAACCTATTGTGTGTGTGAGGGTGTGAGGGTGTGAGAGAGTGCGATGCACTTTGTTTTGCTGCTATCCCGGAAATTAAAATGCGGCTGAACAACAATATCATTTGCTACGATAGTTTCTTTTAACGAGTACTGTGTTTTTCTTTGTTTTGTTTTTTTTTTAATTATTTGTTTTTAATTATTTTGTTTTTTAATTATTTTGTTTTTTGCTGGCTACGGTGCTTTATTTTGTCCTGGACTTTAAACAGTGCTTTTTTGTCCTTGGCTTTGAACAGTGCTTTTTTTTCCTGCCTTTTGAACGGTCTTTTTTGTCCTGCCCTATGTTCCTGCTGATTGGCTGGTTGGCTGTGGGCAGGTGCTGATGTGGTGTGGTGATGGTGTCGCGGTGGCTGGC
This sequence comes from Metschnikowia lochheadii, assembly GCA_002370915.1. Classification (NCBI taxonomy): domain Eukaryota; kingdom Fungi; phylum Ascomycota; class Pichiomycetes; order Serinales; family Metschnikowiaceae; genus Metschnikowia; species Metschnikowia lochheadii. Next base: position 77,059 of record NLAW01001913.1, on the reverse strand, counting down.
CCCTACAACGCGTGCTGTAGACACTCCTCTGCAACAGTGAATGTACAACAGGCGATCCCATAGTACATTTTAGGAAATCTTAGGAGATGTCAGTAGATCTAAGGAGACAATTAGACTGTAGATCTTTCTAGATATTTAGACAGTAGATCTTAGCAGACAATTAGACAGTAGATCTTAGTAGGTTCAATAGACTATTGCTTGATAATTGACTGGACACTGGATTGGTGGGTCACGTGTGACACTAGCTATGATTCGCTATTGTTAGTGAATGAGAGAGTGAGTGAGTGGGTGCGTGAGCGGGTGAGTGAATTTGAGTGGGCGTTGAATGCCAATTGCAAGCGAATTAATCATTGTTCAAGGCCACCATTATTCTTAAATAGTAACCTATTATGATCCAAACACATTCTTAATTGCGTTTTATTCTGTAAGTTCCTTCTGTTGGATTTTTTTGTATGTTGTTTTTGGCTTTTCTTCAGTACTTAGCTTCCACATGATCCACCGTTAAATACTCACCCCACACCAACTCCACTCCATTTCTACCACCCATTTCTACCACCATTTCCACCCAATTCTACCACCATTTCTACCACCATTAATATTGACAAATACAGCAACCTTAAATTCAATCATTGACTCACCCTGCTACTTCATGATCGGCGTTGCTGGAGTTCCAACCACCAATGAATGGACACGTATCTCTACAATTAACTGATATGAGGCATTTATTCGTCGAATATATATCAAGCAACAATTTTACTTCTTCAAGTCTTTGAGCTCGGATTCAAGCTTGTCGACAACCTTCTTTTGCTTCTCCAACTTCTCCTTCAACTTCTTCAATTGCTCGGCCTCGTGTTGCTTGACGTAGACGTTCTCGTCGGCAGCCTCTCTTTGCTTGAAAGAGTCGGTCTTGCTGTCAGCGAACACGGGTCTGGCGGAGGAAAAGGCTCTGGCCACTGGGGCTCTTCTGATGATGGTTTGTCTCAACATGGTGTAAATAAGGGAAGAAGTGAGGGTATTTGAGAACGGTGGATTTCGGGCGCGGAGTCACGGCACACCCCATTGTACACTCCCGGAGGGCTTATATGTAGGTGTGAAACTAAAACCACCACTACACCACCACCAGTCCCCTAAACCATTTTAGTCCTATTGGATCCTTAAGCTAATATAGTCCTATTGGAATGTAGTCCTATTCCAATGTAGTATTATTCCAATGTAGTATTATTGAAATGTAGTGTGTTGGCTCACTCTGTACCTTAATTTCTACTTGCGTCTTTTCACATTATTCCTTGCCCGGTCTATATACACGTACCCTACATAAGTCTCCGAGGCATGACTTCCTGGTACTTGTTTGTGCTGGACATTAATCCCACACTAATGGCCCTCTTGATGGCCATACCCAATAATCTCTGGTTCTTGGCGTTGCATCCCGTCACCTCACGTGGTAACACTTGTCCGGTTTGAGATACAAACTTCGACAAGATGTCCGGCATGGTATACAAGTCTAGTGGGTTGATACCAGCTTTTTCAAAAAGATCACCTGCTCCTTTCTTGTAGTTTCTGTACTTGTCCTTGGCCTGTCTGGCCATTTTGGCATCCATGTCCACTCTTCTCATGGAGAAATCAAACGGTCCATACATGTTTCCCTCCCGAAAGTTTTTCTGGAAACTATTGGCGATCTCCACAGGTGGCTTGCTCTGTTCCTGTAGACGTTTAGCCAAACCAACCACTTTTCTTGTGATGGCGTAGTCATCATAAGTGCCCGAAGACCAAGACTCGGACGACTTAACTTCAGCTTCAACAGGAGTTTCCACCGTACTCTGCTCCTGCAGCGTCTTCACGCTTTTGGTGAACGTTCTGCTATTTTTGATGGACGACACACACTGCCTCCTAAACGTTTGCTGGGAAGCTAGTCTCAACATGGCTTCTGCTGCTTAGTAGTGTACCCTGGAGTCACTTCTCTGCACATTTTTTCCGTTGAGTCGTGCGGAAGCCTTACCAAAAGTGCGCTTGTGTGCAGGTGCAGTGGTGCGAAAAGTAGAGGGCCAAACAGGAACAAGACACGGTTCAAATTACCGGCCGGTTCAAATTACCTGCCGGTTCAAATTACCTGCCGAAACCTGATGCCTGTCATCTGATGATTTTGTGTTGTACGAATAATAATCCGCTTATTATTGTATCACTGCGAAGTCTTCCTTTGTTTTTTTTTCCGATCTGTATGGCTTATTGGTGTGTTGGCCACATATATGCGCTTTGTTTTCCACTGTAGTCCTGTCAGTCTAGGCTAAATTTAGTTTTTTTCTTTTTTTTTTTTATTGAACGAAAGTCTCGGGGGCATGCCACATGTTTTATTTGCTTTTGGTCATGACACAAAAGAAGACCGTGTTCCTGGAAAGTCTACGGGATTGAGGCTAGTATTTGCGCAGCAGTCAGGGCCGCGATAGAAAAAAAAAGCCTGAGCGCGGGCGCGGCAGTAATCGAATATTGGCCCAAGTAATATACCATCACCTCCAAGCTCTTTGCATTCCGGCCCCCTTTCAAGCTCCCCCACGTACACTGCAGAGCTTGCCAAGGCTATCGACAGATATAAGGCGCCTTTTTCGAACCGTCTGCTGACCCATTCATTCCCTCGGCCCCCTAAAATATAGAACACTTTTTTCCCGTGCCCCTGCACCCAAACATATTACCCATCTATTCATATGACCGAACGAGGCCCCGACCAGTGGTTGGAGCAAATCAAGAAATGCGTGTCTTTGTCCGAGGCAGACATGAAACAACTCTGTGAGTTGGTGAAAGAGTTGTTGATGGAGGAGTCCAACATCCAGCCGGTCCAGAGTCCGGTCACCGTGTGTGGCGATATCCATGGCCAGTTTCATGATTTGTTGGAGCTCTTCAAAATCTCCGGCGGCTTGCCGGCCGAGGATAACGCCACAAATTATATCTTCTTGGGCGATTACGTGGACAGAGGTTACTTTTCGTTGGAAACATTCACGCTATTGATGGTGTTGAAGGTTAAGTTTCCGCACAGAATCACCTTGGTTAGAGGCAACCATGAGTCCAGACAAATTACCCAGGTATACGGTTTCTACGATGAATGTTTGGCCAAATACGGCTCCACCACCGTGTGGAAATACTGCTGTCAAGTCTTTGACTTCTTGACGCTTGCTGCCATAATCGACGGTAAGGTCTTGTGTGTGCATGGAGGCTTGTCTCCCGAAATCCGCATGTTGGACCAAATCCGAGTGTTGAGCAGGGCGCAAGAGGTGCCTCATGAAGGAGGTTTCTGTGACTTGGTGTGGTCGGATCCTGACAATATCGATACCTGGGCCGTGTCCCCAAGAGGTGCAGGCTGGCTCTTTGGGTCAAAGGTCAGCCGAGAGTTCAACCACATCAACAACTTAGAGTTGATTGCGCGAGCACATCAGCTCGTCATGGAAGGCTTCAGATACCATTTCAAGGATAAGGATGTGGTCACCGTGTGGTCTGCACCCAACTACTGTTATAGATGTGGAAACGTTGCTAGTGTGATGCAGGTGTCGGACGAGTTGGAACCAAACTTCAAGATCTTCAGCGCAGTGCAAGACGGAGACCTTGCTGCGAAGAACAACCATAACAAGCAGCAGCGAATCGATTACTTTTTATAAGCTGCTCGACTACTAAAAGTCTGTTCGAATACTTAAAGGTCTGCTCGGCCGCATCGTGCAAGCGATGATGACGTCATGATCCAAACACATTCTTGGAACTCCAAAGGTGTATCTAGAGGGTTTCTTCATCACAGACTATCTAATTTCTCCTTTTCCTGTGGTGAGTGCAAAGACACATCCGGTTAGATATCAACAACTCTATACATGCTAGATAACGAATTTAATATTATTTGATGATATACTGATTTCATGCTCTGATTTGATCTGATTTGATCTGATTTGATCTGATTTGATCTGATCTACTTGCCCTTTCTTCCCTTTCTCTTTCTTGCAATGATACGTTTCACCGTATCTGATACACCATTGGCTTCTTCCTTGGTCTCACTGGGCTTCTCCTTGTCCTGGTCTTTCTTGGCTCCCTTATTCATATTTCCCTTTCTGGAAGGACCCTTGGCCTTCTTTTGTTTTTTCACCGACTTCTTTCCACCCTCATCTTCTTCGTCTTCTTCTTCTTCTTCACGAAGTCTCTTGTGACGAGCAAGCAAGATCTTCTCTCTTCTTCTCTTGACCACCTGTGCATTCTCAACTGCAAACTCCACAATCAACTGCCTCTTATTCATGGAGTCAAGCTTGACATCTTTTTTCTGCTCCTCTGTCATGTATTCAGTTAACTCGTCCATGGTCACCAGATGGGCATTCATCCACCGAAGTGCCATCAAGGCCGACTTGTGGTCTTTGAATTCGATGAACCCGTAACCTCTGCTTCTTCCAGTATCTCCACTATTCTTGACCTCCATGATCACCTTGGATTGTCTAACCACTCCCTTCTTCTTGTTCTTCTTCTTCTCCTCATCTGCGGCCATCTCTCCCTCAGTATCATGCTTGTATTTGATGGACCGGTTGACCTCCTCCTTTGATAGGGTCTGTCTTTTACCTTCTCTGACCTCTTTAGCAAATTCCACCACGGCTTTACGCCCCAAAGCCTTTAATGTTTTATCATCCATGGCACGAGGAATGTTTCTCACGGCTAATCTGGTCAATGAAAGGTGCAACGTAGGGTTTTTGTTCAATTGTTGTACTCTTAACCGGTAAGACTTTTCTCTGAGCTCCATATCGGTCTGAGAGACAAACTGAGCGAGCTTGGAGTTCTCGGTGATTCTACCTTCGTTCAAGAGGTACAAGTTTCTTCTGTCTCTGTCTGCAGGTGATTTGCCAAAGGCTTCTCCTCTCTGGGCCTGGTTCCGGTCGGCCAATCTTGAAGCAGAGCTTCTATCGACCGTGGGAGAAATCGATAAGATCCGGCCTTGGTACACGTATTCGGGAGCCACATCGTCCGAGATCAACATGGACGTTGCGGATGCTGTGGGTGCATTCTCAATACACTTATCGTAAGCCTCCATCAGTTTGAAAGCAACAAAGGCAGAGCCCTTGGCCAAACCGGTGACCTTGTCGATCACAGGGAGTGCATACTTGACTGGACCAAATTGGGCAAAATGCTCCTGAAGTGACTCCTTGTCTGCATCGTATGGGATGTTTCTGACAAACACCGAGAATGCTTCCTGTCTATTTGGTTTGGGTTTGTTTTCTTCTTCTTCTTCTTCTTCTTCTTCTTCTTCTTCTTCTTCTTCTTCTTCTTCTTCTTCTTCTTCTTCTTCTTCTTCTTCTTCTTCTCCCTCTTGGTCTGCTTCCTCAGGGTTGTTGAGTTGGTCGAATTCTTCTCCATCCTCATCATCACTATCGGAATCGTCTTCATCTTCATTGACATCGACATCGACATCGGAATCATTTTCTTTGGTTTCCTTTTGGTTGGTCTCGTTCTTGGCCTGTGAAGGTCTTTCTCTGCCAGTGCCTTCCCGAGCTTGGATCTCCTCCCATTTGGACTTCTCCACAGCCATATCAACACTCACAGCTCTGCCGTCAATCTTCAAACCAACAGATCCTTTAAGGGCTTTTTCTGCAGCCGCCTGCTTCTTCATGATCACAAAGCCAAACCCTTTCATCAACCCTCCTTTCTTGGCGGGAACATATGCTTCATGAACCGTACCATACTTCAGAAACACCTTCTTCAACTTGTCTCCATTATTGCAAGACCAAGGCAAGTTTCTAACAATCAATCTTGCTTTTCGTTTCTCCACGGGATCAATCTCATGTTTAGTAGCTGCAGCCTCGCCATCTTTGGCTCCTTTTCTATCTCTCCTCTTGGCAACATCTACTCGGAGTAATTGGCCCTTGAACTTGACCTTCTTGGACTCCACCAACGCAGTCAAAGTATCTTCTTCTTCAATGAAAGACACAAACCCGTACCCCTTGGACTTCTTCTCATCGTCAAGCACAATCACAGCGTGCTTTACTGGCACGAACTGCGAGAAGTGTTCCGATAACTCTTCGTCTGTAGCAGTCTTGGGGATGGATCTGACAAATAAGGTTTTAGGGTCCAAATGGTCATCCATGATCTTAGTATCTTCCTTCTTGGAGATTTTCTCTGCTCCATCTGGAACGGTGTCGTTGGTGTGTGACATGTTCCTGGTGTAGAAGGGCTTACTTTTAGCGTTTGAAAAGCCCATCGCATTGCGAAAATTTAAGTGCAGTCTAGCATAGAGATGGGTGCAAAATATGGACCAGGTTGGGTTCCAGTGATCATACAAACAGGGGGGAAATTAGGGTATTTTGATGTGGAATCAGGTTATTTATATATCTAATTTTTATTATAGGGGTTTAAAAATTGCCTCAAATTAATGTGTTTCGGATATTACGTGGGGGGTGGGGGAGCTCTGTTTAAGCTTATATATATTTATGAGTGAGTATAGTGAGTATATATCGTGTGCGCGCTTTCAAATCAAAACACACAAGTATACTCTCTTCTTCATGGCACGACACAAGAATATCCTTCCCAACTCATATGTTCCGAACTATTCCTCTAAGGTTCTCACGGCCAACCTCAACCGGCTTTCCAAAAGCAGTATCATAGCACTTTGCCTCTTATGGCCTCTGTTGAAGAACACCCAGCCCTCGCTTCCTAAAGATAAGCCTCTTCACTTAACTCAGGCTCAATACAACAAACAGACCCGTGAAGACTTCAACAACATGGTGGCTAAGAAATGGAACAAGGCTCGTATCATCGACGCGGTAGTATCGCTATATTGGCCTCTGGGCTTGAACCTCTTGCAGCTCGCTCAGGTGGACTGTCAGTTGATGGTGGATAATCCCAATACATACTATTGGATTCTGTCCACGGCCACGGACGCCTGGGACAACGAAACCCCACTATCGCTTGACCCTTCGTCTTTCTTGAACAATCTTGCCCACCGTCTAAGCAAGCTCTTTATGTCGTACATCTATGTGTGTACTCATCCAACATTTCCCTTGATCATTATCCGCATCCAGGTGTTTGACCTCACGCCAAATGCCTCTAGACGGTCTCGCCTGGTGCTTGGCCTGCACAACCCTCACATTTCTTCCCATAAACCGTATTTCTTGGCGGTTCCCACCAATTCTCCGCACATCATCCATTCTCCAAATGACGATTTGGTGGCCCAGGTGGTCTTGCAGCTGGTGGAGTCAAGTCTTAGTGTGAACCCAGCCCGCTCCGTACATTTGAAAACACCCTCATCTCAAAAACCTATTAAGTCGTTGCGCTCAATGCAAATCCTAAAGGGCAGCTCCCGGTTTGCCAATAGCTTGGCTGCTTGGTCTCCATACGCAGACGGTGTGGCCGATATCTCTCCTCTAGCGACTTCCGAGAACCATGCTACGATGTTGAGCATCACGCAAAAGCCCACGCAACAGAAAACCGAAGCAGAGAAGACGGAAGCCATTGCCAATATTCGCTTCAAGGGCTCAGCAAACGGTGACCTAAAATCAGACACTCCATATGAAACATTGCAACCGCACAAGAAACAGAAACCCAATCCATTAGCCGATTTGGACAATGTCGATTCAGAATCAAGGCATCCTCTTGTAAAGCAAACTCAATCATCTTATTCGTCGTTGGTTCCTATCAGATATGCAGAGTTCATAATCCAGGAGCCTTTCAAGACCACGGGTGCCAATGTTTCCGAACCAAAGCATACCAATGTGAAATTGAAGATTGTGGGGAATGACGTCTTTGCTGGATTGCACGAGTTGGCAGTCACAGGAAGTGACCCCGAAAAAGCCGTGGTGGACCCCAAAATCTTGCCTGGATGGCTCACTGGAGAAGAAAGTGCAAACTGCGGCAAAGTCAAGAATGGAATTTTTCATCAGACATAATGGAGATAATTCTCAAGAGTCCTTTCTTCCTTATCCCAACCTGCTCAAGTAAGAGTCGATGGTGCTGGAAACATTTTCGTCTCGCACACTTAGGTTGGCCTTTATAGACCTTAATAAATCTGCATCTTTGCTCTGGAAAGCCACTTCTGCGGCCAGAATCACATCTTCATTCTCGATGAACAACTCGATTTTTCTCAGTACCTTCATTTCAGGACATTGGCTGATGAATGCTGAAATCAAGTGTTTTGGAGCACTGTATGCTACACATGTGCTGATGATGGTCTCAAACCCAATACACGGCTTGGGGTGGGAATCGGAAATACCATCAAACACAAACTTCTCGAGCTTGTCGAATTGCTTGTTCTTGCAGGTATAGTCCAATACGAGCGTCCAATATTTTTCCTGGGAAAAACGGAACTCTTTGATGACTTTGGAGGCTGCTTTGAATTGCCCGAGCTTGATCAACTTCAAGAGTATATCACTGAGCGACTTCTCTTCGAAAAACGACTGCTGGTATATGTTGGAGAGACGGAGTTTCAAATCGAGGATTTCGAGCTGAGGGGCAATGATGCTTTTATAATTGTGGTAGTTTTTGAACCCTGATAATTTGCTCTTTTGGTATTTGTAAGTCTCCTCGAAATTGGAGCTTGACAGTTCGGACGTTGAGCGTAAGAATTTCTCAATCAGCCGCAAGTTTCTTTCCGATGTCTTCTCCCCATATTTGTAGAATGAGTCCAACATTTTCTCATCGTATATGGCCACATTGTGGACCCAGAAATTGCTGATGAGATCTCCACTGATGTGCAAGTTGTCCCGGAAGATCTGCCGTAAATGTGCATCCTCCTTAAGCTCTTTATTGGCAGTTCCCACCAACTCATTTTGGTTGAGGATCCGGAAAAGCTCCACCTTACTCAACTTATCATTGAGATGTAACAAGATGAGTTTGCATAGATCATAATCACACGTTTGGAAGCATTTTATGAATGCAAGCTCCACATCTTCGATTTGCAAGAGCTGGTTGGCCTTCTTCAATACCGACGGCTCCAAATCAATCAAAAGCTTGCACAAGTCAATTCTGCCCTCCTCAAAAGCAACGTTAGAAATTTGCGACACTGATATGTGGTTTTTGGGCAACGAGTGTGGGTTGTTGCTGGGATCCTTGGGGGCTTGGGCCGAGAGTAACTTCTTGGAGACGATTTTGAAGAGTTCAAGGTCCGACATAGACAATTCCTTTTTGATTTTCGAACAACACCACTGGATGTAGATCATATCCTTGCAATCCTTGAGGTCCAAAAGATCCACAATGCTCAAAGCATATAAATATTGGGAGCGCAAAAGAAGCATTTGGATAACACCAGGCCAGTCTACGGCTAATAACTCCGTATGTGTCAAAAAAATCCCGATTTCTGGGCTCCGGAGCTGATTCATTACCTTGATGGTATTGAACACTCGCAAGTATTGGTTGGCATTGAAGTTATCCACATAAATCTTTCCAAACGACACAGCCTTCAAGATTTTCTTCTGACATATTGGGGAAAACTCCTCGAGGGCTGCATCTAGACATTCTTTAAGAGCTTCATCCAATGACCCTTCGCTTTTCAAAAGCGTAATGTTGGAATCGGCCTTGGATGCCTGCAGTGCCAACTTCTCAACACAGTCAAGTAAGATTGATGAAGGGTGAGACGAGCCCACCAGAAATATGTTAACTGACAGTTCGGGGACCCTTCCTAGGAATTCCACCTTATCATTGGTAATAATCTTAAGGCCGTCTTTTTGAGACTTGATGAACGGCACATTATACGACGACTTTCCACCTCCCAATTCATTGGGGAAGATATCCATATTGAGCCCATCATATTCTATGATATCATAGAAAAACGAAATGGACTTTTGCCCTGGGCCAATGAGTTTGATCTCGTCCCGCATCGATAAAACTATGGCATCATTGCCTGCCCACTCCATCATATATGGAGACCCCGACTCGTTGGAAGTATCGTACTCCAAGAGCATTTTGTTGAAGGTCTTATTGATGACAAAGATTTTGTTTGATTTGGAATTCAGCAATGCTATGAAACTGCCATTGGCAGATACTGACATGAGTGAAAAGGGCCCATCTGTGAGACTCTCATCAACAAGTTCATATGTGATATCGGAGAATGTCACCTGTACTGTAAATACAGTTTTGTCATATGCCAAGAGGAAGGTAAGCGCCGAATCAGTGACCGAAAGTAAGGTCTTTGAATGAGTCTTTTCCAGCTGCAAAGAGGCTAAGGAGACCTCATACGAGGCAAAAGTCCGCAAATCAGTAAATATTAGCGAGTCTGTGTAGAAAAGAACAAGGTATGATCCCCACACTTGAGCCTCAAGGATGGGCTTCAGTTCCTCTTCACCTTCCAAATTCGTAATTGCACGAGTATAGGTCTCGGACTCAGGGAGTTCCGTCTTGCATGATAGCTTGGTGAGGTTATCCGTCACGGAGTACTCATTGAAAGTGCCTGCAAAATCACTATAGATCCTGAATTTGCCTCCTGAAAGTACAACACAGAGCAGCTCGCCATAAAAGTCAAAGTCCACTATATGATCTTGGGCCGTGGAGTTGTACACGGTGGACCAAAGTTTTGAGCCACTAAGGGAGTAAACTTCTATGACATTTGGATGAGGCACGGATTTGGTGGCCAACGCAAGAAGCGTTGTTTGTTCGGAAACAGCTATTCGGTAGTTTATATAGAGGCTATCAATGTTCCACAGTAGAGACTCATAGCAGGGTCGGATGCTATAGTAGACGTTCTGGAGCTTTTGCCATGATAAGCTAGGGTTATGCATTGCCACAGAAATTGACTCTTTGCTTTTTGAAATACACCTAAAAGAGTGGAGTGGATATTTGGTGAAGGTAGCTTGGGGCTATACTTTTGGGTAGAGGTTTATAATTGCAGTGCGGGACGAGTCGCGCAGTTTAATCTCATGTGCTACATTGAAGTAGAAGCACTAGACACAGTAAACAGTCACTCACCACATCTATCCATACAGAAGGTAAGAGTGTTTTGGAAGAGTTTTTGAAGACGACTGTGAGTGTGTATCTACGTTCTTTTTAACCCAACAAACAATCATATCCATTCAATGTCTTATGTCACACTAGTGTCTACAGACAACTTCAAGTTTCTGATCCTCAAGGAAGTTGCTCTGGTGTCTCCAGTGCTCAGAAACTCGGAGGAATTTGAAGAGGGAAAAACGGGCGTCATTAACTTGGACATGGAGGGAGAGATCTTGGAGGTGGTGGTGGATTACCTTCATTACTACCATAAATATAAGGATCAAGCTGACACCACCAAGATGCCCGAGTTCAATATCAAGACTCATCTAGCCTTGGAGTTATTGGTCAAGGCAGATTTCTTGGACATTTAACGGACTCTACAGAGAATAAAAAAAAAGAACAGAAAAGAAAAGAAAAAAAAAAAAAAAGAACTACTACCCTACCCAATAAGAAACATATTCTTGTTTTTTAGCGATACATATAGAATATTTATGTCTGTCTATGGCTATGTCTAATCTATGACTGTGTCTAATCTATGACTGTGTCTAATCTATGGCTATGTCTAATCTATGACTGTGTCTAATCTATGACTGTTTCTATGTCTATGACTGTGTCTATGACTATGTCTACGACTTTGTCTATGACTATGTCTATGGCTGTCTAATCTATGGCTATGGCTAGGATATGGATGTGAATAGGCTAGGTCTGGGAGTGCATAGACACCACACCACTACTAGCTCATGCTACAGAACACACTACATACTAATAGATCAACCAAAAAAATATATAAAAAAAATGTAACAAGTGATATAGAGTAAAATACAATTGGTATATGAGACGAATCCAGTTTCCACCAAACCGAAATCGGTTTTCCTATACCCGTGTTGTGGTGGGCTGTGTCGCCACATTGCATGCGACATGCCCCAGATTTCGTTATCACCCTCATGTGCGAAACCACCTGACAAGCTACTACTTCTCATGTCACAAATATTGGAGACCATAGACACCGAGTTGGGTTCGTTGAACGACTCGGCGTCCTCTTCCCTAACAAAACTCCTCCATAGCTCAGACACTTTTCTCCACAGTCTAAAGCAAATTGAGGCTCAATTGCAGGCTCAAATTGATACCCGGGCTAACCAAGATGGCCTGGCGGATGGCGATGTGGACCAAAACACCATTTTGCAGAAAACAGATGAAATTGCAGGTAACGAAGTTGCAGAGTTGTTGAAATCAAGAAAACACTCCTTGGCCACAGCAGATCATGACTTTGTGGATACGGAAATGAGCGAGGGGAGAGTCACGCCTTTGGAACCACCCACGACTAAAGCAAGTGATCCTTCAGAACACGAAAAGAGAGCCATTGAACTACATCAGACTCTTGAAAAGGCCTCCCTGACATGGTACAAAGGATCCATTGACGGATTGAAGAAGTATAATACCCAGGTGACCAAGTTTCAGAAGAATGTGGTTCACAAGTTGAACATTAACTTGGACGATGCCTATACCTTTCCTCTACAGCTTCCTTCGTGTCCAGCTAAGAAGCAGCGCACGGAACAAAGTGAAGACCCAATAATCAGAGCTCAGCAATCCAACCAGGATCAACTCTTGAAAAGCATCATTCTACATTTGTTGAAAACAGGTCAGGGCACTATTGCGGAGGATCTCTTGAAGGAGTACTCAATGGAGAGTCAAATTGATCCGAGAATCTTGGAGGATTTTAAGAACCTAAGCATTATAGTGAATGATATCGAGACTCGTCATGATTTGACCTATGTCTTGGAATGGCTAGAAAGCAAAGATCTACCTAAGGATGCAGAAAGTGAAAAAATCTCCTTCAAGTTCCATATGCTTCAATTTGCTCTCCTTCTTAGTCCAAAGCAAGACACCGCTCCCGACCAGTCTATTTATGAAGCCTACACCTATGCCAAAAAGAAGTTCCCAACTTTTTTCCAGAACTTCCTCAACGACATGTCGCCCATAATCACCTGTATTTTGTTCACTCAGGGTGACTTGCAAATGAACTCATACCTCAAGAACTTGAAGCAAATGACTATGCGGAACTATGTGGCCAGCTGCGAGAAAGCCAAACGGAACACCAAGGAAACAAGATTCGTCACGCAACTCTTGGACAATCTTCACAATATCCATGATAACCAGATATTGTTCAGTAGCCTTGCACATGAATTCGTGTCCAAGTTCTGTTCGGACCTCTCGCTTTCAAGTGAGTCTTCCCTCTTCCAAAGCATTTTATCCGGATTTGTCAATCTCCCTAATTTCTACAGGTACAGTCACTTACAGAGGAAGTTGAAGAGGCCAAAATCATCCGACAGCCAGGAGCTGGAATCGTCGGCTTCATCCAAGAAAGACTTGCCTTTCCAGATCCCAGACAAGAACCAGTTCTTGTTCAACTACCATCCGCTCTTCATATGTCCTATTTCTAAGGAACAATTGATGCCTATTGTGACTATTGGTAAGGCCACAGAGCAGGATTTACTTTTCAAGCAGCAGAAACCAGTGTATGTTTCCAAGAACAAGATTTTGGTGCCCATGGCCAACCCAGTGGTTGTGTTTAACCATTGCCGTCATTTGGCATTGAAAGACAGTGTCCGGCAATTGACCAAAGGTGGAGCGGAGGTTTTCAAGTGCCACTACTGCTACAAGAAGCACAAGTTCCTGGAGGTGAGTGACGCCTATTTCATAGATTTATAGATTGAACGAGCCCGGTCTCTCTCTCTCTCTCTCTCTCTCTCTCTCTTTACTGCGAACGCGGCCCTCAACCACAGCATCGCGAAACTTTGCTCCACAAGGCACCAACTATGAAGAGAGCATCCAAAGAACCCGAGTTGGAGCTTCTAGCGAAAAAGACTTCTTGTTTGGGTGACCCATGGGTCCCAATTTATGAAGACGATGCCGACTTTGGTGCCAGTCATTTTGAAACGGCCATGTGCCATTTGATCAAGGAACCCAATATCAACTCCACCGTGATCCTCAGAGCAGATATTCTTGAGGAAACTTCCTATAGCGGCGAGGAATCGAAGCTTGTTCTGAAATCTTCACCAGAACTCCCCAGCTTTGAGAAATCAAGTGCTGATGACGAAATCCTCTGCAGAGACTTGGAAGACATCAAGCTTCGAGACATCCCACTTGACCACAGCACCATACCATTGAAGCCGTCAATTACCTATATAAGAAGAATCATCCCAAGAAACCCATACAAAGACCACATAATTAACCAAACATGTGCGTTGTTCACGGGTGAGGATTCGGCGTTGGTGGTCTATATACCGCATCTCCAGAAACAGGATGAGGTGCCCTTCTACCTCCCACCGGTATACGCCGTGGGTATACTCTACAGCAAGAAGCGGATCTCCATCCACTACGTGCCATTCAAAGAAGATGAACAACTTCGGAATGTTGAAGCAGCAGACCGTCCGATGAGAATTGCTCTCAGACTCTTACAGACACTGAGCAAACACTCCAAAGGAGCCAAGCTAGGTTACGAAAAAAGAGTCAACCACGATTTGATTGTACCGAGAATTGCCTTCCAGAACAGATACATACAGTTGAAGAAGAAGTACTCGGGCCAATTGGTCAACAACTGGGTGGAGAAGACGGACCCAAAGAAACACGTATTCGAGGACTTGGCAGTGGCAGCATTTTTGATTGAGTTATGGAATGCTCGTTACCCGGAGAAGGACTTTGAGTTCAGAGACCTTGGGTGTGGAAATGGTCTACTTGTACATATATTGATCATGGAAGGGTTCCAGGGAAAAGGTATCGATGCACGTGCAAGAAAGAGCTGGAAGACTTATCCAAAACAAGTCCAGGACAATCTCTTAGAACAAATCATCATTCCTGGTGTGCTACTCAAGCCACACCCAGCCATGGCAAGAATGGCCCCCTATATGACGGATAATGGAAGGCTTTTCCAGGTGCCAGAAGTTCAAACTGGAGACGTTCCTCTAATGAAGTACTACTCCTCGGCCAATCTCTTGGAGCTGTCGATGGTATGCACCACTGAACAATTCCCCCCTAATACCTTCCTAATAGGAAATCATTCGGATGAGCTCACGTGCTGGATGCCTTTGTTGAACTACCCGTTCATGGTAATACCATGTTGCTCACATGCACTCAATGGAGCCAAGGTTAGGTTTTCGCCCAAGAAACAGCCCAAGAACGCCAAGACAGAGTCGGGCAAACCTGCAGCTAGAAATGCATCCACGTACGGGTCTTTGGTGGACCACGTGGAGGACTTGTGCCATAAGATGGGATGGGCTGCTGAAAAGGAGATCTTGCGTATTCCCAGCACCCGAAATGCAGCATTAATCGGCATGACCAAGAATGAACCTTTCAAAGACGAGACAAAAGAGTGTACTGAGATCCGAGTGTTGGATATACTTGCGTCAGAAGGTGGGGCTGAAGGATGGGTAGAGAATCTGATGGAGTTGATGAGTAAGAGCCCCAAAAACCATTGGTAAAATACATAATGTGTTTTGAATCCAAATCGTAGAATACAATATTAGTAGAATGTACTAGGAAATAGTTTTACTAGAAATTTCACTAGAAATTAGTCTTTTAGTATGTTTTCAATAAAGCACTCAAAATACTAAATACTATGTATGTAAGTATTGACTCACTTTTTGCTGGTATTTTCCAAACACCACAGATCATTTCGCAACTATTATGTATACTTAGAGGAAAAGTCCAAATGTAGAAACTACACCAGACCGGTAAAAATCCAAAAATGGCCTAGAACTTCCCAAATTCAACCAATATGTTATTCCATACCCTCTTTCAAAGTACACCACATTTTAATACCCAAAAATAACCATCCTCCCTGATTAATATGTACTTCCCTCTTTATCCCTGGAAGATAAGCGTAGTAAAGTAGGGCCCACAAGAACGCGCGTTTTATTAGGGGTAAAAAAAGACCTGTATATCCCCACAAGGATTCTCAAGAGCCAGCCAGAGAAACTATCGGTCAACTTCACGGTCTCCAAGTGCAATGACAAGCTCATCATCTCAGTATGTGCTATTAATATTATATCATCTTTATCTTTAAAGTCTTATACTAATTCCAGATTCCAACAGCTCGAGAAGCTTGGGGAGGGCACGTATGCTACTGTCTACAAGGGCAGAAACCGTGCCACGGGGGCCTTAGTTGCGTTGAAAGAAATCAGCTTGGACAACGAAGAGGGGGCTCCTTCCACCGCAATTCGAGAAATCTCTATCATGAAAGAGCTAGACCATGAAAATATTGTTACTTTGTTCGATGTCATACACACTGAGAATAAGTTGACCTTAGTGTTTGAGTTTATGGACAAGGACCTAAAAAAGTACATGGAGATTCATGGTAACAATGGTGCTCTTGATTTGGTGGTGGTCAAGCTGTTCATGTTCCAGCTTTTGAAAGGAATTATGTTCTGCCACGATAATTACGTTCTTCACAGAGACCTCAAGCCTCAGAACTTGTTGATCAACAACAAGGGGGAATTAAAAATCGGCGATTTTGGTTTGGCCCGTGCGTTTGGTATCCCATTCAACTCCTTCTCCAATGAGGTCGTCACCTTGTGGTACAGAGCACCGGATGTGTTGTTGGGCTCGCGGTCTTATACCACTTCAATCGACATCTGGTCTGCTGGATGTATTTTCGCTGAAATGTGCACGGGAAAGCCCTTGTTTCCAGGATCTGCTAATGACGACCAATTGAACAAGATCTTCCGCTTAATGGGAACACCTAACAATAGAACGTGGCCGGGCGTGGAGAAATACAGCAACTTTAAACAAAAATGGCAAACGTACGTGCCTCAAGACTTGCGATCCATTATTCCAAACTTGGATGCAATGGGCTTAAACTTGTTGAACTCCTTGTTGAAGATGAACCCAGAGGACAGAATCACTGCGAGACAGGCGTTGCAGCATCCTTGGTTTTACGAGATGTCTAACCCCAACCCATTAATGCAGACTTTATCTGATCCTTACCAGCAGCAGAAACACCCAAAGCCCCTTCAACATCCACAGCAGAACCAACAACTCCCCCAAAACCATTGAGAACGAAGAATGTGCACTTGCGAGCCAGGCGCCACTATGAAGCTTACATGAAGTATTATTGACCTTTGGACGATGGCTTCTGAAAAATGAAAATCAAAGATATTTTTAAATTCTTAAATGTAGAAAATGCTATATTAAACTGAGTGACACTGGGCCTCCTAGTTTCATGACGTGGTCGAGAAGCTCAGGGATCTGTATTTCCTGGAGCACCTGCCAGATGGACTCTGTGTCTTCATGCTGATCCATGCGATATTGAGATGATAAGACTCCTCTAATCAAATCATATAACGGTTCGATGATTGGTTGCAAAGCATGTGATGCTCGTTGTTCTTGAGACACCGAGTAGATTCTTCTTTGGCACATTTCAAATGTTCGGAGGAGATTAAGAACATCCTTTGAGGATAAAGAGCCAAGAGGTAAAAGATTCTTGAGCTCAGTATAGGTTTCAAAATCGACCACAGCATTGCTTTTAAAAACGGCCAAGAGTAAACTGGATGCATTGGTGATTTCTGTCTCGTACAACTGGTGAATAGTAAGCACTTTGCGTAGACTCTCAAGAGGCATATTTTCGTTACCATCAAAACATTGGGAAAAACTCCTTATTTGCGGAGAGAATCCATAGAGGTCATGCTTTTCTCTGAATTCGGCCAATGAAAGTTCTGCTTGTTCCAAAAGGTGCTCAGCACTCTCATCGGAAACAGGTTGCATGATGCGATCATGCTCATTGGCCATACACACGAATTTATCTAGCACTGCAAGCCTCCATTCCAAGTAATGGGCTCTATGTCTTTGCTGATCATGAATGGATCGAGAGTCCGTCAATAAGCCCCCATAATTATTGTGTATAAGTTGAATCATCTCTGCATTGATAAAGGAAAACTCAAAGATGCGCACATCTATGGACCGGCCAGTACGTGCTGCAGCCAAGGGCACATTATATAAGCTTTCCATTATGCCCATGTCTTTGTAGATTTCCGGAAGCAAAGACTCTGTATGCTTTAACTTCAGTTCCCAAAACTCGCCGTCGATGCCTTGGTTTAGGTCGGCAATGAAATTGGTATCCACCACCAAATCTATGATCCATTTGTTTCTGGATGGCGATAGTAGTTGATTGAAATATCGACACGTAAGCGGTAACATATTGTCCTTGCCAACACCAGCAAGACAAAAGATCAGAATAAGGACTTCCGCAGGCAAGTCGGTGAGCTCGACATGTTCAGGAGGAGCCCTAAAGCCTTGGGACGGACGCGAAGAACCAGTAACTTTGGCAACAGGCCTGGCTAGCAAGTCATGCAGAAGTGCATAGCTCGGAACAGGCGGGTTTTTGCGGCGTCTTTTCAAATTAATCATGTGTCCAACTGAGATAAACCCCATAGCGGAGTAAGGCCAGCTGGAGAAATAGAATGAGCCACATATGTGAGGATGAGCTTCGCATTGATCTGCCATATACATGTATATGCAGGAGGTTGCAACTGGCTAAACTAGCTGTATAGTATAAGCCAAGAGATAAGCTCAAGTACATGGATATTAAGTTTAACGTTTCTTTTCTTTTTTTTTTTTTAAGACTGATGGGCCGAGTAATATGGCGTATACACCTAAATAG
Organism: Metschnikowia lochheadii; assembly: GCA_002370915.1. Taxonomy (NCBI): domain Eukaryota; kingdom Fungi; phylum Ascomycota; class Pichiomycetes; order Serinales; family Metschnikowiaceae; genus Metschnikowia; species Metschnikowia lochheadii. The sequence goes on along the minus strand of NLAW01001913.1, from coordinate 58,485 downwards.
TGATTTATGGGTTATTGTTTTCCTTTTTTTTTTCGTATTGATTATTTCCAGGAGTGATTATTTCAGTAGTGATTGATCAAGTGCCTGAGATAGGGTGACACATTCTGTTGGGATAGATCCACAGATCTACAGATCTACAGTGCCACAATTCTCCACACTTCTAAGATACTTCTACTTCTACTTCTACTTCTATAAACAACATAATACAATAGCTCTAATAGATACTTGATTTCTATACACTAAGCTTAGAACTTACCAGAAGCTTTCTGCTTGAACTGTTCTTCAGTGACACCAGCTCCCATGGCAGCAGTAGATGTGACACCCCCGGAAACCATCTTTAACAAAGAGTCAATGTACTCGGCACCGGACCATTTCTGGTGCTTGACCACCTCCACACCGAGGTCGATCTCAGGCTTTTGCACCTGTTGACCGTATGCCTTCATACCAATCTCGGCGTAGTTCTTGGCGAAAGAGTCCACGGCCAAGGCTGTGGTGTGCAAACCAGCCAAGGTGATGAATTGCCAAACGTAACCCAACTTGGCAAGTCTCAGGATATAAGTTTCCTGGTCAGAGGCGTTCATGGCAGAGTTCCAGTTGAACGATGGAGACAAGTTGTATGCCAACCATTGGTCTGGGTACTTGGCCTTGACACCCTCAGCAAACTCCTTGGCTTGGGCATAGTCTGGCAAAGCAGACTCCATCCAGATCAAGTCGGCATATGGAGCGTAGGCTCTGCCTCTCATGACTGCACACTGAGTACCTCCAATGTATCTGTAGTAACCTTCTCTGGTTCTGGATGCATCCCAGTTAAAGTAAATGTCCTTACCCAAGATCTCCTTGGCAAGTTTTCTAGCCTCCTTGTGGGAAGTCTCGGACAATGGGTTGACCTTCTCGGTGAACTTGGCAATTTGCTGGTCCTTGTTGGAAATAGAGGAAGCCTTGATTGCTTCAATCACGGCCTCAGAGAACAACTTGACACCGGCCTTCTTGTTCCAGTCAGCCTCGATAGAAGCTAACTTGTCACCGTTCAAACCAGAAGCTTCTGCCTCAGCCATCAAAGATGCCAAGTCTTGAGAGTCTGGGTTAGTGGCTCCTGCAACAAAGTAGTGGTCTCTGTGATCGATAGTGGAGGTGATCAAAGTAGCAGCCTCCGAGTCGGTTCTGGCCACAGCCAACAAGTTGGAACCACAAATGTCTGCAGAGGCTCTGATAGCAACCAATCTGTTGATGTGCTCTTGCACTGGAACCAAGACTTTACCACCCATGTGTCCACACTTTTTCGTACCTGGGGCCTGATCCTCGATATGAATACCAGCAGCACCTCTCTCAATGAACAACTTGGTCAACTTGATGATGGCAGTCAAACCACCGTGTCCAGTGTCAGCATCAGCAATGATAGGTCTCAAGTAGTCGATGTATGGGGTCTTTTTTCTCTCCTCCTTGGACATCTGCAAACGCTCTGCTCTTTGCTTTCTGTCGTGGAAAAGCTGGGCAAACCACAAGTGCTCAACCTTGTTTGGGACTGTGTCGTATGGGTAGTCAGCCAAATCTGGGGAAGGCTCATTGGATGTGGAGGCAGTAGAGGAACATTGCCAGCCCGAAACGTAGATGGAGTCAACATATTTGGCCATCTGGGAAACCTGAACCGGGTCCAAAGCTCCAAAAGTGAACGAGGCAGTCTTGTTCTTGTCGTGCTCCTTAACAAGCTCGAACATCTTATCAGCTTGAGTGGAAGATGGGTAGCTGATTTTGAGCGACCCCCTCTTGGCTGCAATTTCCTCTGGGGTATATATACGCTTGGTCTTGCTCCAACGAGGTTGAGACCACCACTGTTTAAGTTCAGCAACTTGGTCCTGGAAGAACTTGTCTTCTTCGTCAACGTTAATCTTTGTGTAAGGCATCTTGAATAGTTAGGGATATAAAGCAAATCTATATAGCAATAAATAATATAGCAAAAAGAAGAAGCTAAATAAGAGATGGTGAAAAAAAAGAGGCTAAATCCAGCCGGATTTGGTCTCACTTTATACTGCAAGAATTCCCATGGCTACCCCAGACTTTTGTGTAGTGACTCCACTTGCCCGTTCGGTACCTCGGATATACGGAGAGTCGGGTTTGTGCAGGAAGCACCACACAGAATAAAGGGGGGGGGTTTGCCTCTCTGGACTGGTCGGAGTTATCAAATTTTATGCCCTTTCAGCAAGCATCAATGGATCTTTAAAGTTTATGTAGCTACAGGAGGCTAGACCATGGTAAGGGCGGGGGGTGGCTAGAGGTTTCGGCAATAGTAGCTCACTTTTCACGTTCAGCCTTGACCATGCACACAAGCCGCGAGACCTTTTGGGGTACTGCGAGCACGCCGCGCCGACGTCGGGCCCGGTGGTTCCTTTCGACCGAAGGGTCGCCTGAGCGAAAAGCAAATGTCCTCGGAGTCTCGGAGTTTGGGAAGCACGTTATATGACGCATTTTTGGTGACTCAGCAAGCCAAGGTCCGGGGATCAAATTTACTTATATGAGTACAGTGCATCTCAGGCGATTTTTTAGGGACGTTATACTTTTTAAGGGTCTTTTCTAGAGACTTTTGAGGTAACTCTTGAGTAGAAAGCTGGATATCTTGACACATCATTTACGAGGCAGACAACAGAAAGCAACAGGCAGTTCTAGAACCACAGTGTAGAACCATGTCTTGAACATAATGTAGAATCAGTTAACTTGGAACGGAAGACCTTTTAAAAGAAGCATTGCATTAGGAAATAGACTTTGAGTTCTGAAAGACAAAATTCTCATTGATTCTAATAAATGCGAGCTAATTAAAATACTATGCTTGTCCTCCGCACCAATCAATGTGATATAGTGTTTGGATGGCTCTAGTCAGATCTCAGTATGAGTATGAGATTCTATTGGTAAGGTAACTTTACGTTTTAGATGAGTTTTGTATTATTTCCTGAGACAGATTTGGAATAGATTTGAAATAGATTTGAAATAGATTTGAAACAGATTTGAAACAAAGAGAAATAGAGAGAAACAGATTTGAAACAGATTTGAAACAGAGAGAAACAGATTTGAAACAGATGTGAAACAAAGGTAAGGTAATTCACAAAGGTAGACATCTTTTAATCCTTTGGTGAGGGCATATCGTAAAATAGAGCCAGGAAATTCGCGTTGGGTATTCTCCAGATCTAGAGCTTCCACTCTGCTATTAATGCTAATGTGCGCCCCAAACAAAGATATGTGAAACGGCACTGAAACAAGCCGTAAGAGAAGTAAACCCGAATGTCCTAACCCCACCCCCTAATCACTTTTCTTTCCTTTTCCGATAGGTTCCGGAATTATTAGGCGCACTATAACAACAATTGGGCCACACCATAGATATCCTGTCAATTACCTGCCAGTGGCTCGCGCATTTCTTGGCAGCCACTACTACATATAGCAACAGTCATGCACAACCCATCACCTTTACATTACCATCACCACTTGTGTTGATCTTGTTTGTCCTGCAAATAAAACAACAGCACCGGAAGTGTATCCATTGAGTCACGTTACCTCGTCAATATTAACCAGTTGGCTTAGCCAATCACATTCCTTATCTTTATCCAGGTTATAATACAGTCTTATATCAAACGCATGATACAATGCTTGAGTCTCTACTACCCAACTACACTACGATCTTAGAGGTGCTCCCCGACCTCAAGGTAGTCACCAACTTTCTCATTTCGTTGGCTCCTCTCTATACATATGGAACCGCCAGCTATGGCATATACAAGAAAAAGACATCTGTTGGATTCTCCATAGATATCTGCGCCACCATGATCATGTCCTCGATCCTTAAGATCTTCTACTACTTCATCTCGCCATACGAAAATTCGTTGCTCAACCAAGCTATTGTTATGGTGATCATACAATGCGTATTGTTGAAGGTATCCCTCAAGTTCCGTCCGGTCAACTACAACCCCGACTCGTTAAAGCCACTCCCCAATGTCTTCGAAAACATGGCCGATGCTCCTAAACTCAACTTCTCCCTGAACCAATACGACAACCCTCAGTTCTACTCCACCTTCTTTCATGTGTGTTTGGCGTATTTACGGGCGTATGCCATATTGTTGGTCAAGCCATTTGATGTATACTACAAACGTCCGTTCCTTTTTTGGCAGTGGATCGAGGAAAGGAGGTACTGGAAGTTCATCCAATACTTTGTGCTCTTGTTCTCAGTGCTCACACTTGTGTTGCAAAAATCAACATGGTTCAATTCTTTTCTTGGTACATTGGGACTCTTTATTGAGGCCCTACTTCCCTTGCCTCAAATCCTCATGCTCATGCGCTTAAGGAGCGTGCAGAACTTTAAACTGATCCTCCTAATATCATGGCTTGGTGGGGACTGCATGAAACTAGGCTACCTCCTCTATGGCACCAACAACATATCCTTGGTGTTCATAGTGGCAGCCTTGTTTCAGATGTTGCTTGATCTAGTCATATTGGCGCAGTACGTCTACTTTGCCAGACAGGACTCCAAAGACAATGCTCAAACCATTCCCAGATACGAGATGAGCGCATTGCCTTCATCCCATTAAAAATGCCAGGTAGTCATAACAGCACCATTCATCCTTCAAGTCATTGAATCTATAAATAGAATATTTTTTTTTACCCGTTCAATGCCACATGCTGGAATTGCACCCGTATAAAGTTGGTTATGTGTCTTTTATACCCACTTAAATTGACACATGACAATAAGGACTCCTAGTGCCACCTACACCAATATATATTTTGTAAAGAGTATACTTCGATTCTATATACCCCCCTCCCCCAATTGTGCGTACAATGAGTGCGTGCATCGCTTCAGCCATAATCGTCTAAAACTGCACTTATGCACTTACTTTGTTCATTGTATATCTATGTACAGTGGGAATTTGTAATTATTGAAAACAAAAAGCAAAAAAAAAGAGAGCTAAGGGCAAGATCTAGACCAGAATATATTCCACGTTTTCCTTGGCCTCATTGATGAGATCCAAGGCCTCCTTTCCGCCCAAAGCATGCTTGACCTTTATATGGCGAGAAAGTGCGTCGCCTCGAGAAAAGGTCTTCAGCTTACCGTTTCCTTGCCCGCCGTTGAATCTTCCTTCACAAATCACGCATCTAAATATTTTTTTCTTGGATGCATGAATAGTTTCCTGATGACGAATTAAATCGTATGGTCGACTAAACTGCTTGTTGCATGGCCTTTCGGTCATTGGATTTATCAACTCACATTGATGATTTGGGTTTGTTGCTGAGATCTCCGCTGCCGTTTGGTGATGTTCTTCTTCAGGAAAATTGCTGGGGTCAAAAGTGTCAGCCTCCTTCTTGAAAGGCAGGACGCTTTCCTCAAACATCATCTCATCATCTTCGGCATCAAGCTCGTTGTTTTCTAGTTGCATGTCTATGCTATCAATGGAGTCGACCTTGCACACGTTAAGGTCATATTCTTGAGGGCTTTGGATTGCATGATTTGTGATTTTCATGAACCCCTCGGGACTGGGCGAGAAATTGTTCGACATGTTTCTGAAGTCTAAAACGTTATCCTGGAAATCCTCCTCATCCTGGAAGTAGTTGTCATCGTCAGAGTCTTCACTCATTATTTCGGCATCTTCAGCAAAGTCATCCATTAGGTAGTCAGCCTCAAAACCAGGAACGGGGCAATCGCCATGCGTAGGTTGAACGGGGTCCAAGTCGTTATTCGTGATAAAAAGAGAACTGTCCAATTCGTTCTCTGTGTTGAAGAAGTTCTTACCATCCATCAACTGCGAGGGCTGAATGTCGGTGTTGAACAAGTAGTAGTCATCCTCCTTTCTAGACTTAACGTCATGATTTTCTCCTATGGTAGTTATCCTGCTCCTCCTAAAAGGATTAGAAACTTTATTATTGAATTGAACAGATTCCGGCTTGATGTAGGTTGACTGATGCGGCTGCAGTATTTGTTGCTCGTAGAAGTCTGGAGATGCATATGAGGTGAATGGAGATGGTTTTTGTGCTTGGGAATCGACACTGTAAGATCCATAAGAGTCGAAGTTGATGGATTGGGGTATTTGATTGACAGCATTGCTGGAGTTGTTGACTCTATTGTAGTGTTCCATAAACGAATCGGGGATATTTAGCAAGTTGGAGAGCGTGGTATTTGTTGCTCCAGGGGCCATGGAAGGGTTGTAGTTGCTGGAAAAAGAGCCCTGAGCCGAAGCGGGAGGAGCCATACACAAGTCATCATCCATAAGATTGCTCATAGACTTCTTCAAAGGTAAAACCGCCAAAGAGGTCATGTCTTCGGGATTTGAAAGGTCTAAATTAGAGCGGTTGTTGTTTGCGGACAAGTTGGATCGAGTGGGGTGGCTAAGCAGCGGAAATAAAGACAGCTGCCTAGTCGAGGATAGGGGTAGCTTCACAAAGAAGGCTTGCAAGCGGTTAATCTGCCGGGTGGTAGCAAATTTAAACGAGATCCGTTGAGGAAGAAAATTGAAGCGGTATAAGGCTTTATGCAAATGAGAATAAAAGCCTTATGATTGGGGATGCAAAAGAAAGTGCAAGAGAGGAAAAAACAGGAATCCAGTAAGAGTCTGAGACGGTGGCGATCTGGTGGCAATATATATCTGCGTGTGCGCAGAGATTACTAATTGAGTCAGGAGGTGCATGTGGGCAGTGCGTAACGTGAGGATCTGGAATAGATCCAATGCATACGAAAGCAGCCACTGAAACAAAGGCATGTCACAGAGAACAAAGATGTTAATTATAGCCAGCTACAAGTCGTGAGCTTTGTTTCCTGGGAAACAGCGACATTTATGAGGAGCCTTTTTTTTGAGGCGTCTTTTTTGGCGGATAGATTTTTTTTTATTTTTTTTGGGGGGGGGGGGGGGGGGGTTTTTTTTTTTGTTTTTTTGGGGGGGGGGGGGGAGGTGTATTTTTTTTTGAGCTCCGCTAATGGGTCTACCGGCAGTAATTGACGAATGCATTAGAGGCCTGCGAAAAGTTGGGTCAGTCGTATACGAGGTGAGCAACTTTCTTACAAAACTGCAACCGATTCTTGCTTTTGGAGGCTATGCAACGGAAAAAAACAAGCCGGCCCATTCTTAGACTTTTTTTGTCAATCAATGAAATGGCCGGCGGAAATAGACAATTGGGGATACGGAGTAAATGCGGACTTAGGCTTTACGGCGCGTGGGATTGTTCCAGGACATTCCAAAACAGTGCGGAATCTTTCTCGGAAATCCCGGAGCCACACCAAAACAGTGCTCGCGCAAACTTCGGAGATGCCGAATCGGGACCGGCTTCGCATCATAACGTCACTGGATTTCATGATAAGCCGGTGGGCTGTGGGTAAGTGGGCATTAGAGCAAGTGCCGAATCCGGGGATTAGACATGAGAAAATAGGGGTGGTTATGTTTTTAAGTTGGTCATCATAAATGATTAAAGGTGCTGACATCTGACATCTGACATCTGACATCTGCTGATGGAAACTACAAACTACAGAGATTTTTTTCTGGATCAATGGAACCGCATCTCATTATATACTTTGATTTGCGGTAGTGGTTATGTTTAATGGGTGGCATTTGCTACGCACCCAGGAAAATTAATTGCATGATAATGCTAGTCAGTCGCTTCGCCTAAACATCGATACTATTGGCAACATAGATATATACGAAGAGAATTTTAGATTTGGCTTTTTGGCTTTTTGATTTTGGCTGTATTTTTTTTTTTTGTCTTCGGTGTTTCAACTCCAGCCTATACTATACTTATTATTGTTGAATTAAGGATGGGTTATCTTTCTACCCCAAGTCCCAGTATCTTCACCATAACTATACAGTCCTACAGTTACCCATAATACAGTCCTACAGTTACCCATAATACAGTCCTACAGTTACCCATAATACAGTCCTACAGACACCCCACACTACAGTAATACGGACACCCATAATGTACAGCAATTAAACAGTAATATACAGTCTCACCGCAAATTCCCCTACTTCCATTAGTTCATACCATGTCTCCAATTCTTTGGTGGCTTAAATGAAAATTAGTTTAGGCCCATGGCCAAGGAATTCCGCAGTGAAGTCTCTTACGCAGAGCGCTCTTACGCGGAGGTCTTGCGCGGAGGTCGCAGTATCAGATCGGTCAGGGTCTGGGGTTTCTGCAGGAGACTCACCGCGGCGTATCATGCTCTTGGGTCAGCACATGTTTGGCATCTATATGGCTGTCAAACCGTCCGACCTTCAAATCGTCAAACCATCAAGCCTGACCTTTATGTATGGCCCTCCATTTCCACCTTTTCTATCCCCTTTTTGGCCAATTCCTCATCGAGCCAATAATAATCGCCAATCAACTTTCCTTGGTCGTCAAGCTCAAACACTAGTGGCACACCAGTAGGAGCATTGATCTTGCTGATATCCTGGTCACTGACGCCGCAGAAATGTTTGATGAGACTACGCACGATGGACCCATGCGTCACAATCAAAACTGTTTCATGATCGCGTAAGACGTGCTGCTCAATCACCTCCGACTGTATAAAAGGAATCAACCGTTCCATGGTTAGCCGCAACGACTCTCCACTGGGAATCAACGCCTTGTCCACCTTGTCATATTTTTCGTCTATAAAGGCATCTTGTGTTGCAGGTGGAGGCACTGCATTGTAGTCCCGTCGGTAGTACTGGTACTTTTCCTTGCCGTACTCCAAGAAGACATCGTTCTTGTCTCTACCTTGAAAGGAGCCATAGTGGCGTTCATTCAAACGCCAGCTTTTGATGTGCTCAATCCACAACCGCTGTATATTCTCAAGGATTATGTACCCGGACTTGATGGACCTCTGGAGCAATGATGTGTACATGATTGTGGGCTTGATGTTGAACTTATCTAGAAGCTCTCCGGCGTGTTTAGCCTCTTGCTCGCCTTTCTCAGAAAGTGGAATGTCAATCCAACCACAAAACCTATTCTCGTGGTTCCATTGGGATTCTCCATGGCGAAGAACTATAAGTTTATGCATGGCAAATGAGTTGTTTGTGGTGGCAATGAGAAGTTGTGCTCATGGGCGAATCTTCACCGATAGCAGCCATGGCTCACGTGACTACACTAATTATGCACCAAGAGCGTCCTCCTACTGAGTACTGCGATAGTCCTTAAGTGGACCAACAAAGCTGTCAATTTCGAAAAAAAGAGCTTTTAACTACTCACAATTCTTCAGGTTGCTCATAGACCTTCATATTGCTCAAGGCAGTCTATACTGCATTAGGAAAGTCAATGCTAGAGCTCAATAAGCGTATACTTTATTCGCTCAAGATAATAACCACAGGTTTTTTTCCGGGTCAAGTGGTTATTTACCCGTTTATTGAATGGGGACCGCTTCCAAGTGCCTTTTTATTATACAATTGTCTGATAATTGTCGGGCGTTTATTTTGCGTTCATTTTGCGCTTGTTTGGCATTTTTTGGCATGGCCTTGTCTATACAATTGTTGACAGGTGAGGGGATGCGAAAAGCAGGGCTAATCTACGACATGTGGTGTGTATGCACGTCCGATGACTAGGTTGCAGTTACATTGATAACATGGCCCGTCAAAGTTTTCTTCAAGGAGTCAAGGTGCAGATTTACAAATCAGGTAGATCATTCAGAAGAGGTAATTCTACACCATCTAGCTATTCCACTTTCCTTTAAGATCCTCTAGCCCTTGGGGACATCAACAAGGTGCCCGACGTGTATGCAGGCGCCATGTTACATTCGTGGGGAAAAATGTAACATGGGATACACAATAAATGATCACGAAAGGTACCCCAAAAAAACAAAAGCTAATATTTTCTTTACAACCCTGCTGTCAAAAACCTTGTTTCGAGTCATTCCCTTCAACTAGCCCCTTCGGCATTAATTGATTATTTTCTTGTCCCTTGTCCCCTCCCCTAGCATCTCGGCCCGCGAGCACCATAATGTCCAGTACTCTCCAAATTAATACCAAAGTGAGAGCACCACTCACTATCATCCACAGCCCCGATATGCCAGCCCCATCCAAAATATCCGAGAAACCATTCACGTGGAATGAAGTAAAACAGCTTGTCAACGAAAACGAGCTCGAGGCCTTTGCCAGATCCAAACTGGTGACGGAAGAGTATATTGCTTTCAAGAAGCAGTTAAGGCAGAACAACTCTACAGTGTTCAAGCACCTTGTGGTCAATTCACTCAAGTGGGTGCAGGAAAAAGATGTACAAGGTGTGAAAGATACGGAAATCCGAATCCCCAGTCTGGGACATAAACTTTTTGAGGACCCCAGCGATTTGAAGATTATTAAAAACGACTTTCGCTACTACTTTGAAGATGACGTTACACACCTCTGTCTTTGGAGCAAGGTGCGTATTGAGTCGGACAAAAACAGTTTTATCGGAGACCTTTCACCCGAGACTCGTGCCTTTATCGAGTCTTATGTATACAAGGTGTTTGTGGAGGATCTAGGAGTGCCCCGGGAGAACTTGTTGTGGTTCCGCAACTGGGAAGCGTTGCAAAGCGTAAGAGAAATCAGCCATGTGCATATTTTGATCAAGGGAATGACCAATGAGCAGCTAACCAAGGCATTGGCCAAATAATTTATTATACCTATACACACAAACACTATAAACTTAATCTATGCATTCCTTTATAACATTGTCGTAGTCTAGACAACACTGTGGATTGCCCTTAATACAGAACATTCATACTTATTACATGACATTCATACTTATTACATGTCATTCATACTTAACACATAACAGTCATACTTATTACATGTATATTAGTACACCACATTCCGATATGAAGCAAGATTCTCTGCATAACCACATAGTACAATAGACTTGACGTGTCAGTGCAATATCCAACATACTTTACAGTTTTTCTTTCCATAAACGTAAATTATAATATACAAATAACCCAAAGAAGCACCAGCTTAACCTCCGAAACCGTACAAGGTTCTACCTTGTCTCTTCAAAGCGTAGACGACATCAAGAGAAGTCACGGTCTTTCTCTTGGCGTGCTCAGTGTAAGTAACGGCATCTCTGATGACGTTCTCCAAGAAGGACTTCAAGACACCTCTGACTTCCTCGTAGATCAAAGCGGAAATACGCTTGACACCACCTCTTCTGGCCAATCTTCTGATAGCTGGCTTTGTAATACCTTGAATGTTGTCTCTCAAGATTTTTCTGTGACGCTTAGCACCACCTTTTCCAAGACCTTTTCCACCTTTTCCTCTACCAGACATTGTTGATTTATTTAGTAGTTGTTAATGTATAAAAAAGAGAAAATATCAAGGGGCGCGGGAGGGATTTTATATTTGAGGGAAACGTGCTCTCCCGAATTCTCGCTCTTGTAACGTAATGTGAAGGCCGCCGCTTGGCCAATGTTGCCTTTCTTTTCTCGCACTGGGATGGGTCTTTCGAGGGGTGCGTCTATTTCTGCGCACTGGGAGAAGCCTTTAACTATGGCCATTTTGCGATAAAGTGCGACTTTTCCTGGGGGTATTCGCTTTCGCACCCGCGAAAAGTGACTCCAGTCGCGTGCTAGATGTTACTCGAACTGGTCGCACATCCCAGCACGCCCATAAGCTGTCTTTTCGCCTCCCCCGCGCACTTTACCTCTAAACACTGTCTTTTCCTTACCTTGCATTATCCACGCTCGTGTGCAGGCCGGTTGTTTTGTATCTCTGCGCCCTCCCCAATCCCATGTATAAATTCTGTTTGCCTCCCCTGCCATAACTTTTTTTTTTCTATCATCATTCGCAATGGCTAGAACCAAACAAACAGCAAGAAAGTCTACTGGTGGTAAGGCACCAAGAAAGCAGTTGGCCTCCAAGGCTGCCAGAAAGTCTGCCCCATCTACTGGTGGTGTCAAGAAGCCTCACAGATATAAGCCAGGTACCGTTGCCTTGAGAGAAATCAGAAGATTCCAAAAGTCTACTGAGCTTTTGATCAGAAAGTTGCCTTTCCAAAGATTGGTTAGAGAAATCGCCCAGGACTTCAAGACCGACTTGAGATTCCAGTCCTCTGCCATTGGTGCTTTGCAAGAATCCGTCGAAGCCTACTTGGTTTCTTTGTTTGAGGACACCAACTTGTGTGCTATCCACGCCAAGAGAGTCACCATCCAAAAGAAGGACATCCAATTGGCCAGAAGATTGAGAGGTGAGAGATCGTAAGTGTACTGGTGCTGCTTCACTTCTCTCCTTGTATTATTTTATGTCTGTATATTAGAAATCTACGTTATCGGAATCATTTAGTAGCATAATAAAAGTTTCAGAAATGTTCATGCTCTTAAAGAAATTGTCCATTAGTCGTCTTTTCAGAACATACAATTGAAACATTTTGTAGTAGTTTTGTTTAGTAGTTTAGATTTGTCGAATAAATTCGTGGCTTGTATATATTAAAATGGATAGACATTCGGCTCAGTGCCCGGAACCAAGCCTCTTTTCTCCTGGGCCTCCGCTGCCTCTTTCAAGTACGGCAAGAGAGCATCCTTGAAAATATCATAGCCTCTATATTCCTTGACGTCATCGGTCCAGCTTTCAATACCACTAAGCAATCTCCTGGGAATATATGGCTCCTTACAGATTTCTGTGATGGGAGCAAAGTATGTTCTGATGGTGAATACCACCGCTCCACTCTTAGGCAATCTCCGTAAACTTTGTCTTTCACTTCGATAGAAACACTGCTCTGCCGTTAATGCAGGACTGGCAGTGTACCAGCCCACATTGTCGTTGCTCTCGTTTCCAATGGACGTAGACCAGGCCAAGTTATCGTCTGTTTGGATGAAGTAGTTGTTGCGAACCACCGGTTTATCGCAGGTTAAACGAGTGAAGAACTTGGTCATGCCCGTCTGCAACTTTTCCTTATATTTGGGCACATCACCACTTTCATGGATCTGGTTGAGCGACATCCCGTACTTGTCTTTGAAACGCCAGAAACCAGGTAAAATAATGGCTCCGGCCTTTAAGTAGTAGTTCCCATCGGTGCCTTCCATCATTATGGCCAAGTCGTCCTGCACCATCTTGGCTGCCATCAACATGGGGTCTTCTTTGATTTCGTTTTGGTTGCAGTTTTTAAAGACAAACACCTCACCAGTGAGGAGGTTTTCTAGTCCATTATGGAGTTGTCTGAAAAGGGAAGGGTACCTGTTGGGCAAGTAGTTCCAGAACTCGTCGAGCAACTCGAACGCGGCATCTCTGGCCTCGGGTTCCGTGCCGTATACATCGTTACCCAACTCGTTGGCCCGCTTAACTTTATCGGTGTGGTACTTCATCCATTCGTTATCCAACTCGATCCAGGACTCCCACTCCATGTTGCGAATACCCATGGTGATGTTATACCTGTCCTTGAAGGCTCTGTAGGGAAGAGGCTTTGTTTTTTTGACGTCCCAGTTGGCGAAAGCAGGGGGAATGGGAGCTTGGAAATCCTCCGGGGTCCAGAAACCCATTTTTCTATTTTTGTTCAGAACAACATGGGCTGTTGCTGTGGACTTGGTGCTCTGTTTGCTTCTCAACTTATTGGCATAGGCTGCAACTAGAGCTAAGAATGCTGCAATGTAGAGGTAGTGCTTAGGTTGGAGCACATGAAGAAAAACAGACATCTTGTAAGTATTTAGCAACACTTTTCAGAAAGCTTTCGACCTGGCCTTGGAAAAAAAATCATCCTGGACATCCATGCTTTTTATGGCGGTGGATGTTATCAGTGAGCGGTTTGTCGCACCCAAAGCGGAAATGATATCCAAGTGCGGCCGCAAAAAATGCACCGAAGCAGCGAGAGCCTATAATTACCAAAAGAACTGTGCGGACCCGCAACAGCGCCTGAGAAATTTAGGCTTGGGAAATTTAGGCCTGAGAAATTTAGGCCGGCGGAAGGAACGCGGCAAAAAGCGCCACCTGACTCACGTTCCAGATGACAAAGTAAGTAAGGGCCACAACACCCCATCGCCGGCCATACTCGTTGCCCTGAGTCACGAGCCCCGCCAATAACCAGTACACAATGGGTAAGAAAGTGTGCACGCGCGTGATGATCTGCACGTGCCAGAACAAGCATTGGAGAAAAAGGTACACCACATTCACCACCAACACCGGCACCACTCGAGCCACGGGGTACATATATGCAAAATAGCGTACGCTAAGCGTCAGGAAAAGTATTGTGGGTGCAGCAAAGACAAAATTAGGGGCGTTTCCCAAAGTCCAATACTTCAAGAAGCCATTGTTCCAGTAGTGCGCTTGAGCATAGGCAAAGAGCGACGGCATTCTGGAGTCACACCACTCGCCGCGACCAGTGCCATAGCAAACCCTCACGTAGCCATGCACCTGCACTGCAACAAAGGCTAATCCCAACACCAGACCTGCTATCAAAGGAAGACGTTTGTGAGTCCCTTGCAACCCGTATAAATCGTACAAGTACACAAAGCCTAGCAAGAGACAATTGGCCCTAAGTCCGAACGCAAGGGCTGCGAAAAGCCCACTGACAATGTAAACTATGCTGCTGCCCTGTGTACTCGAGAGAGCATGGTCACCCCGACCAAATCCCCGCACGTCGAAAGACAATTGATGATTTAAATCTAAATTTAATTGCAGATTTAATTCAGGAGTAAATTCAGGATTGAATTTGGGATCTAATTCCGAAGTTGATTCAAGATTTAATTGAGGAGTTAATTCAAGATTTGGTTCAGAATTTAATTCAGAATTGGAACCCCTTCTTAAATATCTCCTTAATTTTGCATCTAAATTTTTCCTTGGTTGGTCTCCTATTTTTGTCTGCCCCATGGTCCTCATGGCAATGGCCCGGGTGGAGACTTCTCGCATGTATAGACAGGCGAAACTAAAAAAAGAGGCTGCAGATTCAGAGTAGGGCGCGGTCATGAAGGCTGCCGCAGGTGAGCATATAAAAAGCACCAGAGCAGCCAAGGCCATCCTGCGTGAGGAAAAGATCCGGGCGTCCTGGAAAGTCACATGCGTGTAGTAGTAGAGCACAACGGCGGCGGCCCAATGGAACGTATTGCTGAGAAGGGTGGCCACAATGAGCCTGGAGTAGAAGGCCGTATCTTGGTTGACTGGAATCATGCGCACTATTCTCCACCATAGTGGGCAGAACACGAACTGATGTTCGTACTGTAGGTCGTTGACAAAGAGATCGCTAAAGTAGACGGCGTCCCAAGTGACCAACTTCTCAAAGTACCGTTCAAGAAGCCATTTGCTTATACACGATAAGATGGCATTGACCCTGGCGCTGGCCGTGTGGAAGGTGACCATGGCTGTTTTCTGCGCCGTGTAGTTTTCCAAGAGAAGCCTGGAGGAAACATCGAATTGGCTGGGAACAAAGATGATGATTAATGCTTGTACCAACTTGAGCAGCACGAACACCATCAGAAGCCGGGCCAAAACCCATGTGAACTCCATGACGACTAGCTTTGATGGGTGATGTTAATGAGTAGAGGTTCAGATCATCATATTACATGTGCGCGTCACGTGCCGCATAGTCTAGCCTAGCCTAACCAATACTGTAGCTTATAGGAAAAGGTACACTCTATTCATATATTAAATTACTTCTTGCCGAATTGAGCTCCAAAACTGTCAATTATGCCGCTGACAGATTGTGGGTTGGACAAGGTAGAGATGTCTCCCAATTGGTCTGCTTCGTTGGAGGAAATCTTACGCAAGATTCTTCTCATGATTTTACCAGATCTGGTCTTTGGCAAGTCCTTGACAATGATCACAGACTTTGGTGCAGCAAATGGACCAATGTGTTGTCTAACAACCAAGATCAATTCCTTTCTAAGGGCAAAGGCCTCATCGGAATTCTCGTGGTTCTCAATCTTGCTGGCGTACTCATCCTTCAATGCAACGAACGCAATGACTGCTTGTCCAGTCAAGTCGTCGTTGATACCAACGACGGCAGACTCGGAAACACCCTGGTGCTCAATCAAAGCGGCTTCGATCTCGGCAGTAGACAATCTGTGTCCAGACACGTTCACAACATCGTCCACTCTTCCTCTGATCCAGTAGAATCCGTCGTGGTCTCTGGCGGCTCCATCTCCAGTGAAGTAGTATCCTGGGTATGGTCTCAAATAGGTGTCCATGAATTTCTGGTGGTTGTTGTACACGGTACGAGCCATGGAGGGCCAGGTGTTCTTGACAGCCAACACACCCTCGACGTCGTTGCCGGTGATTTCAACTCCGGTGACAGGGTCAATAAGACAGGTATCAATACCAAAGAATGGGAGAGAAGCAGAACCAGGCTTGTTTGGAGTGATACCGGCAATTGGAGCAATGAAGTGCGAGCCGGACTCCGTCTGCCAGTAAGTGTCAGTGACGTGACAGTGGCCCTTACCAACGTGAGTGTTGTACCATTCCCAAATATCTGGGGAGATAGGTTCACCGACAGATCCCAATGTTCTCAATGAAGACAAGTCGTACTTCTCAATCTCTTGCTCACCAGACTTTCTCAAAAGACGCAAGGCCGTTGGGGCAGTGTAGAAGTGGGTAACCTTGTGCTTTTGAATGATTTGGAACAAACGTCCAAAGTCAGGGTAAGCTGGAGTACCTTCAAAAACAACCGTTGGCACACCTAAAAGCAAAGGTCCGTAAAGAGCATAGGTGTGACCAGTGATCCAACCCACGTCTCCGGCAGTGAAGAGGGTGTCCTCAGGCTGAATGTCGAAGATGTATTTTGTGGTGAGAGCTGCACCAAGTAAGTAACCACCGGTGGTGTGGACAACACCCTTGGGGGTACCGGTGGAGCCCGAGGTGTACAACAAGAACAATGGGTCTTCGGAGTTGACCGACACAGGAGGGCAGTAGCCAGGGAACTTCTCTGCCTCCTCGTGCCACCAGAAGTCTCTACCGGAAAGGAAGGAGACGTTGTCGTTTCCAGTACGCTTGTGCACCAAGACCTTCTCCACGGAAGGACAGTCGACCAAAGCCTCATCACACAACTTCTTGATGTTGATGGTCTTACCTCCACGCTTACCTTCATCACAGGTGATCAAAGCCTTACATTTGGCGTCGTTGACACGGTCTCTGATGGAGCCAGCAGAGAAACCAGCAAAGATAACCGAGTGGATGGCACCCAATCTGGCCACAGCCAACATGGCAATGATGGCATTGGCGTTCATGGGCAAGTAGATGGCCACGGTGTCACCCTTCTTGATACCCCAGCTCTTCAAGATACCTGCAGTCTTGGAGACTTCTCTCAAGAGCTCAGCGTAGGTCAATCTGTAGGAGTCCTTCTCATCGTCAGCCTCGTAGATAATGGCAGTCTTGTTCGGGGTAGCATAAGCCCATCTGTCCACACAGTTGTAGGATGCGTTCAACTCACCGCCCACAAACCACTGGATGTCACCGTTAGTCAAGTCACCTGCCTTGGTCTTGACAAAATCTCTGTCCCAGTGCAACAATTCTCTGGCCTTAGGGCCGAAAAAGGCCTCAGGGTCCTGGATGGATTGCTTGTACAACAGTTTATACTCCTCGAATGACGAGAGGTGACCGGAGTTTGGCTGTCTCTCGAAAAACTCCTTTGGAGTGTGGTGTTTCTGGATGTTGTTGGCCTCGTGAACGACCTTATGATCTGCCTGGGTCATTTGTCTGGGGTTAGTATAGATTCAAGACACCATTTGACAATAGAAGTAGTATATGGGAAATAAGCAGTATTGGAAGAATAGGCCTGGCCAAAATAGGGGGTCTGGATCCTGGGTTTACCGCCTTTTATTGGTCAACACACATACCTGTTTGGGTGGAAAGAAAGTTGCAACGATTCAGACTCGCGGTCGCGTATTTTGGTTCGTATAGATTTTTTTTTTGGGTCTGGCAGATACACTACTAATCTGGAGAAGTTGGGTAAAAAAGCTGAAAAATTAATGCGCCTTAAATAGACTTTTCATGCAATAGACACCACCCAATTCGCTCAATGAGGAAAGTATTTGCGATCTGCTTATTTTAAAAATGGAATTGATTCCTGCTGATTAAATGTCCACTTTTGATATGCCCTAAAAAAAAGTGTCTGTCAAAGGTTCTGGATTGGTTGAGTGTTTGATTGTGAGTGTTTCTTGTTGACAACGCGGAGGTTAGCGTAGCAGCAGCGCGTAGGGCCCACGTAATAATAAAACTGTTCAGTACTGCGACTGCTAAATGGAGAGACTTCTGCGACCAATGTTTACTGCGAGGAATACTGCGACTGATAAAGTTCTGCCACCAATAAAAATAAATAAAGGTTTTGTGTAGTTAATGAAAAGAAAAAAAAAAAAAACAATTTGATAATTGGGCTGGAAGGAAACCCTTTATATTTATATCCCCCCACACCCCGGACTTACGGGTTTGTGTCCCGTAGTCACCCCTTGCTGGAGTATGGGGTACGCTCCGTCCGCCCGACGTCTGGTGTGAGTTCGTACTTAGGCTCACTTCCGGCACTGCCGTGGAACGTACCACCTGGACTGGAGGCTTCCGAAACTCACCACGCAATTGCAAAATACATAACGGACAGTATCAATTGGCGGTCAATTTCAGATTGTGGCTGATTCAGACAAGCTCGAAAAGATCAGACAAATAAGACAAATTAGACAAATTGTCTTTATAGTGTCTGGATACTTCATAGACCTGTAGCCAATGGGGCCCCGGACTTTGTAAGCTCCGTCATCCGTACATACGCAGTCTCGTCCTTTAGCACCCCCCCCAACACTGGCCAACAAACCTCACCCACAACTTTGAGAATGGCTCATAACCATCGTTGATGTCAACAGTTCCTAAATAAATTCTTCAACACATAAGAAATACATGGCTGTAAAAACATACCAAAAATGATGTTTTTGGACACCTCGAATTAAGTGTTTTTTTTTATGAATGACCACTATAACCACAGTGAATCTGCAGCATGATCATCTCAGTACACTTTACTACTACTAATTTGCTCAGAGCACTTCACTGCAACAATAGACTTTGCACGAATCTCATCATATCTGCCAATGTTTACTTTTAGCATTCGCAAATGTTCACTTTCTATATCTAAAAATTTTTTTTGTTAATATCTACAAATGTTTTCTTTTAACACATTACATTACTCTATCATATCTGACCTAGCTCGCTAAATCGTTTAGTCAACCTCCTCAACAGTTGGACCATCGTTAGATGGAGCAGCACCAGCGTCACCGGCACCAGGGAAACCACCTGGGGCAGCACCACCTGGAGCAGCACCAGCTTGGTAGGCCTTGGCCATGATTGGGTTGACGGTTCCCTCCAATTCCTTTTGCTTGTCGGAGAACTCCTCGGTGGTGGCGGTTCGGTTCTCGTCCAACCAGGAGATAGCCTCGTCAGCGGCCTTGGTGACAGTCTCGACGTCAGAAGCCTCCAACTTGGACTTGAACTCCTCCTCACCCAAGGTGGTCTTCAAGGAGTAAGCGTAAGACTCCAATCCGTTCTTGGCTTGGACTCTGGCAGCCTCGGCCTCGTCCTCCTCCTTGAATTTCTCAGCCTCAGAGACCATTCTCTCAATGTCCTCCTTGGACAATCTACCCTTGTCGTTGGTGATGGTAATCTTTTGAGTCTTACCAGTACCCTTCTCCAAGGCAGAAACGTTCAAGATACCGTTGGCGTCAACGTCGAAGGTAACCTCAATTTGTGGAACACCTCTTGGGGCAGGTGGGATACCAGACAACTCGAACTTACCCAACAAGTTGTTGTCCTTGGTCTTGGCTCTCTCACCCTCGAAGACTTGAATCAACACACCTGGTTGGTTGTCAGCGTAAGTGGAGAAAGTCTCAGACTTCTTGGTTGGGATAGTGGAGTTTCTTGGAATCAACTTGGTCATGATACCACCAGCGGTCTCAATACCCATGGACAATGGAGCAACATCCAACAACAACAAGTCTTGAGTCTTGGAAGAAGTGTCACCAGACAAGATAGCGGCTTGGACAGCGGCACCGTAAGCAACAGCCTCATCTGGGTTGATGGACTTGTTTGGCTCCTTACCGTTGAAGAAGTCGGACACCAACTTTTGGACCTTTGGAATTCTGGTGGAACCACCAACAAGGACGATCTCGTCAACTTGAGACTTGTCGACCTTGGCGTCTCTCAAGACCTTCTCGACAGGGTCCAAGGTGGATCTGAACAAGTCTTGACACAACTCCTCGAATCTGGCTCTGGTGATAGATGTGTAGAAGTCAACACCCTCGTACAAGGAGTCAATCTCAATGGAGGTTTGAGCAGAGGAAGAAAGGGTTCTCTTAGCACGCTCACAAGCAGTTCTCAATCTTCTGAGAGCTCTTTGGTTGGTGGACAAGTCCTTCTTGTTCTTTCTCTTGAATTCGTTAACAAAGTGGTTAACCAATCTGTGGTCGAAATCCTCACCACCCAAGTGTGTGTCACCGGCAGTAGACTTGACCTCGAAGATACCGTCCTCAATGGACAAGAGGGAAACATCGAAAGTACCACCACCCAAGTCGAAGATCAAGACGTTCTTCTCTTGTTCGGTCTTCTTGTCCAAACCGTAAGCAATGGCAGCAGCGGTTGGCTCGTTGATGATTCTCATGACGTTCAAGCCAGCAATCAAACCAGCATCCTTGGTGGCTTGTCTTTGAGAGTCGTTGAAGTAAGCTGGGACAGTGACAACAGCATCCTTGACCTCAGTACCCAAGAAAGACTCAGCAGTCTCTTTCATCTTGGACAAGATCATAGAAGAGATTTCCTCAGGGGAGAAGACCTTGGTCTCACCCTTGTACTCAACTTGGATTTGTGGCTTACCACCCTTGTCAACAACAGCGAATGGGAAGTGCTTGACATCACCTTGGACCTCAGCATCGCTGAACTTTCTACCGATAAGTCTCTTAGCGTCAAAGACAGTGTTGGCAGGGTTCATGGCGGCCTGGTTCTTAGCGGCATCACCAATCAATCTCTCGGAGTCAGTGAAAGCAACGAAAGAAGGGGTGGTTCTGTTACCTTGGTCGTTTGCAATAATTTCGACACGGTCGTTGGCAAAGTGTGCCACACAGGAGTAAGTAGTTCCTAAATCAATACCGACAGCTTTAGACATGTTTGTTTAATTAGTATGATGATAAAAATAAAAAAAGATTCTGAAAGGTTGGGCGAGTGTCTACATTTATACTGGGCTCAAATGCTGCCGGAGCGACTGGAAAGTTCTATAGAATTCTATGGAGAAAAG
The DNA here is from genome assembly GCA_002370915.1 of Metschnikowia lochheadii. Taxonomy (NCBI): domain Eukaryota; kingdom Fungi; phylum Ascomycota; class Pichiomycetes; order Serinales; family Metschnikowiaceae; genus Metschnikowia; species Metschnikowia lochheadii. The sequence goes on along the minus strand of NLAW01001913.1, from coordinate 37,347 downwards.
TGCGAACGAATCACGTGGAACAGTCCAGATTGTTCTAAGGCACATTGACGTAATTACCCAAAAAGGGTTTTGACCGAAGACAAGGCTTAGGAGTTGGTTATTTTTTTTTTGATACATATTTTTCTAGACGATTCCAGATTTACTTTACTTACTTTTTTTTTCTATTGTGTTGCCTACCATTCTCTGTCCTCAATGGCTGGTGCTAAGTATACTGAGACAGGTCTCACTGGAAGGTTCCAGAATACTATTTAGTGAGCACTACCTTAGTTGGGGTGGTGTATACCGGAAAGTGCTCAAGACGAGGACAAAGTGGACAATTGAGGTTTTGGTAGCGTACTTGGTTTGGGATTGAATTTGGAACCTTACTATATGGGGTATTTAGATATTACAGGTGAAGACACTTTCAGACACTCGGCCGAAAACCACATTGATGCAAACCAGGTGCGAGGAGCAATCATTGCCATGCAGTCTGGTTCCGAGCCTGCCGGTAGCAATTGGACACTAACTTCCGTGATGAGTAAAAGTCTGAAAATTGAACCTCGATTGTATTAGGGCAATGGACCACTGAACAGTAGACTGTTGGACCCGGCGTTGTAGACCGAGCACCGTCTAGAATTCCAAAAATGAAAGCCCGATGCGGGGCTCGAACCCGCAACCTTTTGATTGACCTTAGAAGATTAAGAGTCAAATGCTCTACCGATTGAGCTAACCAGGCTTTTATTGAGCTTAAGAAGTTGCGGTTTAACATATCAGTCAAAGCGACAAAATGTGGGTATAGAATGGGTATTGAATAGAATATCGTTAGAGTTGGTAGCAGCTTTCTTTTTTTTTTTGAAAGCTTTGAAATTTATTTTTGTAACTTAACTTGGATATAGGACAAGCATAATACTCGAACTTCGAGAAAGCGTTAGGGCTAATTACTCTTCTTCAGTTGATTGGATTCTGGCTACATGGTTCATTTGACTAAACTTCAATTAGCTACTTATATGTTTGATGAACTCTAGAGTGGAGAATGATAAATATTTCATATGCAGATACATGGTGCCACTTAAAAGTACTCATATGAGTGCAAGTAGATACCGACAGAGAGAATTTGTCCTCTGAACAGAATATTCAGTATGAACTACTCTGATAAATTCTTCCTTGATCACAATTGCTTGCTTTCTTTCTTAAAATTGCTTCTTCTCTTGGACCTCGGCCTGCACAGAGGAGCCGAGCTTAGAAACAAGGCCCTTGAATGTCACCCAGGCGTTCTTGACTGCAGGCACACCAATACGGTTGACCAGCTCATCAACCCTGACCTCAACGGATTTGATGGCACTTCTAGTGTAAGCAGACTTTTGGAATCTCAAGATGATGAACAAAACAAAAGACACGAAAGGAACCAAGGAGTTAGCTCTAAAAGTAATGAGTCTCAAGAATAACACCACCAAGGTGTAGACCTCCAATAAAGCAGCCAAGCCAATGGACTTGTTATTGTTGGTGGTGACAAAGTTCTCGATCTGCACGCTCAAGTTGTGGGAGTCAGGAATGCCAAAGTGAGGCAACAAGGTGTTTCTGGCGTAGGACAACACATGGAACGTCAGGAACAACACAAAAGGTGTCAAGGTCAACAACACATACGGACTGAAGACAAAGAGAGACAAGGCTAAGGCCAAGTACTGTACATTATCGTCTCTAGCAAGAGTTTTGACGTTGGCGCCGTTCTTCTTGGTGAACTGGAAAATCAACACCCCAAAGCTCTCAATCACTCCCACAAGGGCAAGCTTATACCAGAACCGGTAGCAGTTAGGGAAGATCCTCAAGTAGGTGAGTAAGTAAAGCACAAACGAGAGTACGGTCAAGACATGACCCACAAACCAAGCAAACTGCAAGCTGGTAAAGAGTGAAGCGTCAGACACAGCAGGCTTGGAGGTTGAGGAAGGGGAGGAGGCGGCAGGTTTGGGCTCCGGATCGCTAGTTTTAGGAGATTGACTAGACATGGTGATTTTGGAGGGAGGGTTAGAGATGAGGTTTTTCTGGTGTGTGATGTTTTTTATCTTTTCGTTTGAAAATGTGGTGCTTAAAGTCGGTGCTCGTGTGACTAGGAAAATAGTTCAAATTGGCTATAGAGGTTTTTTTTTCTATCAGTCCCTGATTACGCAACGCAAGCAAGTGACGAAGGCCGGTGCGTGCACTCCCCCCGAGCTTGTGCCGCATTCTCTCGTGGCTATTTGGATGTAGAGAAGGAGGAGAAGGAGGAGGAGCAAAGAAAAAAAAAGGCCATGGTTGGATTTTTTTGCGGATCCGGCTTTACTTATAGTTTTCCTTTGTGTCTTTGTGTGTTTGTGTCTTTTCAAGGGGTTTCCCTGCTATGTTCTGGATTTTTGCCAACCCCTTTTATTCTTTCTTGTGGGAGAGCAAGTTTCCGAAGTAACGTAAAAACGTAAATTTCGCGTGCACCTTGGAGCAAAGTATAAACCAACCTCACCATCCTCACGACATGACACCATATATAATATTACATAATATTTTATACTATGACTCCTACATATAATCCGCCCAAGTATTTTATTATTCGTCATCAATTTTATTTCTATTTCATCATACGTATGCATTACCATAATCTGTTTTTGTTTCTTTTTAAGAGATTGGTAGTTATCTATTCTTAGCCCTAACACTCAGATCTGAGCAATCTCACATCGCACCAACGCACTCAGCCAGTACACCAGTACAATACACTGGAACACAAGGGTAGTGGACTACTAGTATGAAAGTAGTATGAAAATAGGATTTGAGTAGTATGAGAATAGTAAAATTAGAATAGTATGAGAATAGTATGAGAATAGTATGAGAATAGTATGAGAATAGTATTATTGGAATATAATATTAGAGTAATTGGTAGTCTATGTAGTGTAGTATAGTGTGGTGTAGTGTAGATCTGGGATGGTATGGCTGCGCACTCGCACTGTGAGCCGTTCGGTTTGGAATTACTGCACCTATTAAAGTATCATCAATTATTACTACTCATTAAAATGTCACATCAATCTACACCCACACATAAACTACAATACACAACACTATACATGCCACATAAAAAAAAAAAAATTACTTAATACAATATCAATCCAATATACAGGTATCATAAGTACATATAACCTTATATGTAGGAAATATAAATCTAATAATTTATTATACTGTCATGCCTGCATATATAACCTTCAGATACTACTTCATGACTTTTTTAAAAAATTTTTGTGTGTCTACAATTGGTATAATAATGGTGATGTGTTTAAGTACTCATATTGAGAATGAGGTTCTGGTTGCGCAGTGGAGATGTTCACCACAAGTGCGCATCGCTGTTCATTGGCTCCACTGAATATTGCTCCACTGAATATTGCTCCACTGAATATTGCTCCACTGAATATTGGTCTCACCAGTACAGGATTATTAATAGCCATGGTACATTGAAAAGTCATAGATCAGTAGTTCTAGTGTTGTACATGACAAGTGACCAAGCAACTTAATCTTTTGTTCACCAACCACGAAGACTAGTACTACCAGTACTACTGTTACTAGTACTACATTACTAGTACTACATCACTAGTACTACTATTACTAGTACTACTATTACTAGTACTACCACTTCACTACTTCACTACTAGTACAACTACACTACTAATCTTCTTCTTGTACTAGTACTATTGCACTACTGACTTACTAGTAAACATCGTAATCTATACCAACTACACGTATGTATTGCTAGAGTGTAGAGTGTTGTTTCAGACTGCTCTGGTGTGAAATACCATGTTTGCATGTTTTATGACTCTTGAATGACCATTAAGATCAACAGCGTAGGCTTAAAATACTAGTGTTAAACCATTGTACCAGTGCTATGGGTCCCAAGTATTTGGAGTAGTAGAAGCACTAGAAGGTAGTATAAAGTAGTCTAGTACTATAAGGTATATGGTACTATGGATACTCAGGTATTATAGGGAGTAGTACTCATAAAGAGTATAATGAATTAGAAAGTACGTACTACTATGTACTGGTATTTAGCACTAGCACTCCCGTACGAATACTACTATGTACCACTGGTTTACTCCAGTCCTACTTCAGACACTTATGACATACCAATGATCTTATTATTAGGCTATACTACACTGTACTATATGTTACTTAGATTCTTGTTGTGACCCACCATATCGAATGTAACTACGGTATACTACTATCTACTACTCCAGTACGCTGTTAAATTCTTGTGTAACATTAAGGTACTACGGTATGTTTATTCATTGATGATGATTATTCAAAAGAAGGAACCTGAGCTGAATTTTTAGGTGTTCAAGAGAAAACGTGGCTTGGGAAAACTCTTTACAAGAACAATAGCGGTGATTGTTCTAGCTCATCGCAAGCCATCATCTCTAGACGATGACCGAGGAGACGACATTATACAAAGGCCATTGTTAGGAGCAAATAATGTAGTCCCCTATAATACCTCCATGGATAGAGGTCTATAGTGGATAGGTCTATAGTGGATCTAACAACTATATACTATTTACTCTACGATACTATGCTTCATTGAATCATTACGTAAACTATACTGTTGTGTGCTATGGTGTCTCCTACACTACTATTTCACCATAGACTATACTACACTGTACCAATGACTTACTCATGATACTCATGATCATCACTACTGGACTACACTACAGTCTTATAGTACCCTTATAAAGGTGTAGTAGTCTAGTCTATGAGTATAGTATGTAGTCTAGTCTGAGTGTAGTCTAGTCTGAGTGTTGTATAGTCTGAGTGTTGTATAGTCTGAGTGTAGTAAAGTTTGAGAAGTATACGAGTAGAGGCTGGATCTAGATACTAGAGAGGTACCATAATCAGATAGAGTCGAGACATAGCAACGAAGACCATATCTTAAGAGTCCTAAAGACATGGTTACGCTACTACTATATAATACCACTCATAGTACTTAGACATGCTTGATCTTGGGCAAGATATAACCACGCTAGTCTAATGTATACTACTACTGCGACACTACTACTTTCCTAATATTACAGTACTGCTCTAGTTTAGTGTCTAGTATTGTGGTATAGACATTACTTCACAACCTTTCATCTATAAATTCTACTACTGATTTACTGACCGATACAGTTTGACTCTCCTACTGTTCCCTTCTACTGTTCTACTGTTCTACTGTTCTACTGTTCACTGTACTATATACATACTGCTATTGTAATGACATGAATTTCCAGTAGTACAAATGGTCTGGTAGAAGTAGAGTTCACTAAATACTTAAAGAATCTACAAAAATGTAGCGATATTGGAACAGTCGCCAAGATATCAATTTCTGGTCATACATTCTAAGCAACATTTTCTAGCAATAAAGTGAGCTAGTTATTAACGTAAGAAACCCTTACGCGATTTTTGGGCTGCTGGCGCAGGCACCGGCTCAGTGGGCAAGCTTTTTTGCTTTTCCAACTGGGCCTTCTTGTCTTCCAACAACTTGATTTGCTTGGTCAACTTCTCCTTCATCTCCTTATGTCTGGAGAACAAGTCGGCCTCCGATCTCTGTAGCTTCTTCTCCTTTTCGCTAACCTTTTGTTGGAACACAGCCTTCATCTCGGCCTCCATCTTGGCCAACTTGGCCTCGTGCAAGGCACGCTCCTCCTCTTGCTTAGTCAAGGGGTCAAACTCCTTGAACACAGAGTTATCTTGCTCAATGCCCATCTTCTGCAACTTCTCCGACCTGTACTTCTCGTACAACAGGTCGGAAGTGGTCTCACGCAACTCCTCCAAGTTGGTACGGATCAACAACTGCCTCAATCTGACAAAGTCGTTTTGATTCTCATTGTCAACCTCAATGACTCCCCATGGGTATGCTCTTCCCCTGACGGTTCTACCGTCAACGGTTTGCACATCTTGCGTCGAGCCAATCACCGCAAAAGGAAAGGAGGCAATCAATGCCTTGGAGGCAAGCGTGGTCTCGTCGTCGTCGTTCTCGAACACCTGGGGCGAGAACACCTTAATCTTTTGATGCTTAATGTCGGCCAATACTCTAGCCTTGAACTCCTGCACTTCCTCGTCAATAAGAGTGTCGGACTTGGCAATCACGGGTATCAAGTTCACCTTCTCGTGCACCAGCTTCATCAACTGGATATCCAAGGCCTTCAAAGAGTGGCCAGTGGGCTCGATGAAGTACAACAATGCATGTACTCTGTTGTCGGTGATGGTGGATCTGTTAACTCTGCTCTCAGCCTCCAAGTAAGTATCGAATCTGGTGTTGATATCGTCAACGATGGGCTTCCAAGATTCCGAGTTGTTGACGTGCTCGCCAAAGCCTGGAGCAGTGATGATGTTCAACTTCAACTTAACACCATCCTCCTCGATCTCACATGAAGTGTTTTCAATAGTCACAGAAGGAATATCTTCGTCACTCTCAACCTTGGAATCTTCATCCTCGTGTTTGGGAGCCAACACCTCACGGTTAAACAAGGTGTTGATCAAGGTGGCTTTTCCCAAGCCGCCCTCACCAATCACCATACAGTTGAAGGTGAAACCTCTCCTGACGGACTTGCGGTGCCATTGCTTGGGCAAGTTGGCGAAGCCAACGAATCCGTTGACCTTGCGTCTAATGATCTTGAGCTCTTGATCCATTGTGTGGTCTGGGAAGAAAGTGGTTTGGAGGGTCCAAGAGCGAGTATTTGTATGTTTTTTTCCTCTTGTGTCAGAACACAATTCAGATAGGGCGTGTCGCGGAGGCGCAAATCGGAGCTCACGTGACCCCATTCTACCTTCCTTTTGCAGATGCACCTGCCAATCCACTGTTTGCTACTATGTAATTGTACTCCTATGGAGTCATATTGTGAATTAGAAGGATTTATCTTTGAATATAAAGTGTGGAATATGAGGGGAAAAAAAAATCAAAAAATAAATAAAGGGTGTGGAATATGAGGTATAGAATAAAGAGTATGGAAGTATGTGGAACTATATATATATATATATGATCAAGTATAATCATAAATCTGAAGTAAGCAATTTTAGAGGATCAGGGATATTCCAAGGGCGACCTCTGGGATTCAATGATCTTTTTTTTTTGTGATCATCGATTGTGCCAGTTGAGTAGTGTGTGATCATCGATTGTGCCAGTTGAGTAGTGTGTGATCATCGATTGTGCCAGTTAAGTAGTGTGTGATCATCGATTGTATGAGTTAAATGTGTGATCACTGAATTGGGGCCAGTTGATAGTTTGATCAGTGATGTGATGGATTCTGGCCCTGGAGATTGTCGCGCAAGAATTGTAGGCCTAGCTTAGCAAAGGCCTCCATGTTCTGCGACCGGTCAGAAATTCCCGTCTCGTGCCTGCAGGACACCTCCCCCGAAGGTCCACTTAATCCAAGGTAAACTGTGCCCACGGGGTTTTCTGCCGTGTCGTTTGATGAATGTAGGTGGAGATCAGTGGTGGGCCCTGCAAAACCGCTTTCTGAGAGCACGTATGTGGAGCCCAATTCATATTTGGTTGTGCGGGCCAACTTGAGCACCACCTGCTCCAGAGGACCCATATACGACTTGATATCGTCTTCTGACCAGCCCGAAAGCTTCAATCTTTGTTTCAACAGATACACCAATTTGCCTCCAATGTAGAAATTGGACGCGCCGCTCACTGACACGATGTACGCTGACAAGAGGCCTCCACAAGCTGCTTCAGAGATGGCAAGCGTTTGGTTCCTGGCCCGCAAAATGGCCGCGATTTCCTCCACCAAAACACGTACCTCCTCGGGCGGAAACTGCGTCATGGCAATTAATATACTGCTAGTTTCCGGTCACGTGAGCTACCTAAGGGACGAATTGGCTACCAAGGTAAACGAAGGTGATTGTTGTGCGTTCCACGTGCTGCTCGTTGTAGTGCTCGTTGCAGTGCTCGTTGTAGTGCACCGAGGCCCATGGCCTGCACCCGTGCACCATGGAGTGCGGGTGTGGCAAGAAATCCCAACATACTCTGCCTAACACCTTCCAACTACACCCTTCAACTTCTGCCATGAGTACCACCATCAAATTCAATGCCGGAAAAATCCATTACGACGAAGATACCAAGAAATGTACGCCATTACCGCACAAGGGTCAGATCACCATTGGGCCCTCTGCAGACGACGAGGGCTTCCTTGACTTTGTGTGGACTCCCAAATCCAACAGTGGCGTAGAAAAAGACGAGCTTTTAATCATTCCTGGTGATATGACCTTCAAGCCCGTAACCTCGTGCACCACCGGACGTGTGTGTGCCTTAACGTTTCTCTGCTCGGGAGACAAGAACTTGTACTGGCTTCAAGACGTGGGCGACGATGACGAACTAGATAAATGGACGGAAAAGGACTTGGAGTTGTTGAAGGCCGTGCAGAACATCATTACTCCTGCCGATGAAGATGGCCAAACTGAACCCAAGAGTGCCGCTGAAATCACCACGCCAGAGATCCTCACCGGTGACGAGTAAGTACAATAGACAAGACAAGACAAGACAAGACAAGACATTCCGTTGTGGGCGTTTAAGAGAGACCATATATTAACAACCCCAGAATTTTCGACGATTACGACCATTTCCCGGTGTTGCTGATTTCAGACGTTTTGAGGGAGGACCTTATCCAGAAGCATCTTAACACTTTGTCTCGGGAGGAACTTGTGGAACAGTATGGAGATATATTGCCCGAAGCGACACAGCCCACCAAGGAGGAGATCATGCAAGTGGTGCAAAGCGAATTTTTCAGAAAGGCATCTGCTGAACTCAGTCTGAATTTCAATGAAAACGGCATGGGACAACTTATGAGCCGGAGTTATGACTTCACTTACCCTGGCGAAGGGCTTGATGCATTCTTAAGGGGAATCCGGTCCATCAAGAAGAAGCGCGAGAGGGCCGAAAGAAGAAGTCGCAGGCAATCGTGAGATACCGAAGCAGTGAGCTGAGAATCCCAAATAGCCAGATCAGCAGAAAAGTTAGTCATATCAGTAGAAATTAGTGATATGCTTTTATTAGATTTTGATTTAGCTGACACCCCTAGGATTTGCTGAATTAGTTGACTTACAGCGGCTATTGTGAGTATCACGCCCCACTGGTGCATGTCACCGAGATCGCTACTCTTCAGCTGCAATACCTAGCTTCAATGTAATACATAATGCATCAACAAGGCCACCCACAAGTATCCTTTACTTTGAACTTGAGGATTATCGATTCATATCAAGTTTTCCAAAATTCTTCCAAGTTCTTCCAAGTTAATTAAGAAGCTAATTAATGAGTTTCTTTTTACAGATTCATCTAAGTTCATGTTTCACGTTATGGTGTTTACATGGAGTACTACGTACGTCAGAGCGCGCTAATTTCAGAGCTTAGTGCTCCCCTATGATGAGTACAGTGTTTTTCGATACTATTCAAACCACCGTGACAAAACTATTCAAACTAGTGCGACAAAATGATTCAAACCACCGCGACAACATGTTTCAAACCAAACACTACGCAAATTTGGTTTGTAAGATTGTGCGAAGGGGTACGAAACTTTTTGTCGCGGTGGTTTGAATCATACTGCCGCACTAGTTTGAATAGTTTTGAAAAACACTGTATATAAGTACATGCAAGTGGATGGAAAAAAGCGACCAGAATAAATCAAGTAAGACGTAAAAAGTAATGGATCTATAAATAGATCGGACACAAAAGCAACTACAGACACAAACACAAATAATACGGTGCCTAATAAATAGAAGGCGCTTGCCTAAGAAGTATAACATGAGCAGCAGCAGTAGCAGCTACAGCAGCTGCAAGAGTAGCTAGCTGAAAGAGGAGAGCAGCTGGAGACACTATGTTGCGCGCACACTACTTGCTCGTACGAGCTCCGCGAACAGTAAGACCTCCAGCCTAAAGCGAAAAGCTAGTCTCAGCACCCCAATCCCCACATCTCTGCCTCCAGTACTTTTTCCTCCCCGAGAATAGCAGCCACCCTAGCTACGCGTCAGACAACACTCCCGCCAAGTGTTCCATTACTGTACGTCCACTTTTCGGAAGTATCCTATACCCATTGGGCAAGAGACGGTACTCTCCAAAGGCCGCAACTTCCACACAGCATAACCCCACCCCACCACACGCCCATCATAGGCCCTTCTAGATGCAAGCACTAGCACATGCCCGCTAATATGTCTGCTAATATTTCCGCCAAGATGTCTGCCAATCCCGAACCCAGTCATCGCAAAGATTCGCTTGTGTCCCATATCAAGGCCCTGCCTGCACAGGTCACGCTTCTGCCCGTCACTTCAGCGGCGGATGGAGGCAAGGACGGAGAAAATGGCCAGAAATCGCTTTTTGGAAAAGTGGCCACGTTGCTTCAAAGATCCGTGGCCCGGTCCCGAGAAGGCTCCATATCTCCTGACCCCAGTCTGCCGAGTGCACAAGCTTCCCCTCAGTTGGCCAGTCATACCAGTGCATTTTCCAGTCCTCCGCAGAACCATATTCATAATCCTAATGCTGCACGTACGTCCATCAGCAGTCCGGGAAGTGCAGACACTCTGCAACTGCACCGGTCCGGGTCTTTCAAGGAGACCAAGTACGTATCGCTCGAGTACGACCCCAAGTCCAAGCGCAAGGTGCTCAACTCATACGAAATCCTCCGGGAAATTGGCCGAGGTGAGCACGGCAAGGTCAAATTGGCCCGAGACTTGGTGAGTGACGAGTTGGTGGCCATCAAGGTCATGAGTCGAAAGAGCAAGGATAAGCTGTTGCGCATGAGGAAGTCCTTGAACCACGATCAGAAATATAACGACTACGAAGCCAAAATCAGGCGTGAGATCGCCATCATGAAGCGATGTGATCACAAGTACATTGTTAAGTTTAAGGAAGTCTTGGACGATGTCAGCCTGTACAAAATATACCTTGTGTTAGAATACATGGAGAAGGGAGAAATCATCTGGAAGCGCAAGTCGCCGGCCACGAGCCATTGCGTTCATCCGAGCGACTTGCATCTTCCCTGTGCCTCGGACTCTACCGATAACGTCAGCAGCCAGCTCAACCAAACGTGTGTCAATGTTGCTTCCGAGGACAACGATTTGTTATCGTATGAATTCTTGCCCAACCTAACCTTCAAGCAATCTCGAAGGGTCTTTAGACACGTTTTGCTTGGGCTCGAGTATTTGCATTTACAAGGAATCATTCACCGTGATATCAAGCCGGCCAACTTGTTGGTGAGCTCAGACTACACCGTCAAAATCTCCGACTTTGGCGTATCCTTTGCATCTTCACTTGACTCCGCGGATGAGGGCCAGTACTTCAGTGAAATGGAGTTGGCGAAAACCGTGGGCACACCTGCGTTTTTTGCACCTGAATTGTGTCAAACCAGTTTCTCTAATAACAATAGCTTCAGCAACGCAGACTCGGAAGTGGCCACCGCTCGATCGCGAGACGGCTCTTTACTACCTAAAGTGAACCACAAAATAGACATTTGGGCATTAGGGGTGACGTTCTATTGTCTCCTCTTTGGCCGAGTGCCGTTCAATGCCGAGTCTGAGTTTGCATTGTTTGACGTTATTGTCCACCAAGAATTGGAGTTCCCCGAGTCCTGCACATCCTTCAACTCCCCACAGCCAGTTTCGGAGAAAGAGTTCGAGCTGGCCAAGGACTTGCTACGGAAGCTCCTAGACAAAAATAGTGTTACAAGATACGACATTGACGAGATCAAGCTGCACCCGTTTGTCTCCATGGATCTCGAGAACAATAATGCGGAACTCGAAGAACTTTTCTTTCTCAACCTGGCATTCGACCGGAGCAAAGGCTTTGGCTCTAATAACTTGCTGAATATCTCCTCGAGGTTTGGCTCTACCGATAGTGCTGCTGGTATTGTTAGACGGGTGAACTTGTCGCTTTCCAGGGCTCTGAACCATGAACTTAACATGGCTGCTGAAATTAACAATGCAGACACAGAGCTGAGCTCGGACCAACGGAATTCATATCCTCACAGCGACTCGGCCCCGCCTGGTTTCATTCCCCAAGCATCATCTGCCACACAACAAATCTCTCGTGCCCAGCTGTCGGGAGCAAGTGTCAACCTGCACTCCAACATCTCCTCCACAGCCAACAACTACCACCTCAGAGGAAGAGCTAGTCTGATTTTTCATGACATGATTGATTACGGCTCCAATATTAGGAGAGACAGCACGGGGTCACTAGAGGCCCCTCAAATCGAAACCAAGCGAAACGTTGGTGGTAACCTCTACTTGAAGAACCAGTCTGCCATTGATGCTTTCAAGGATATTCAAAAAACAGACAAGAAGCAAAGGAAGTCCAGCCTGTACAACACGCCAAGAAACTCACCTGGAAACAACCACAAGCCTATAAGGACAAATGGGAGAAATTCATCCATTACAACACCCTTCGCCCCAGTTCCAATGTCCCAGTCTCTGAGCAAGATAAAGGTGGGCCCCATAAGTATTGAGTCCGGCCGACGCAAGTCGTCAGTGATCTCGTTGCCCCTAACCGAGAGTTTTGCTTCTCTAGACAGTATGAACGATGACTACTTATCATTGAAGTACCAAGAGCACAAGAAGAAGAAACAGACACTCAAGCTCATGGACGAGAGCACGTCGCATGCCACCTACGAGGTCAAGCAAAACAACCAGCAAGATATTTCGGACAAATTCAAGAACTTTAACTTGGGCACCCAGATGGCCAAGGAGCCCAGCGCTGCTAGTGGGAACAATATGGAAAACAACGATGAAATCGAGCCTCCTACAGCCAAGTTGAGGTTCAGACACCCCCCTGCTTCCACACTCTCCTTGGGCTCAGACTCATCTCTGTCCAGCAGTGATAGTGGAGAAGAAGGAAACCTCACGTTGAAGTTCTCGTCCAAATTGGCCCCTGCAGGAAGACCACCCTTCTTGACGTTGGGAAACCGGGCACAGTCGCATGACTCCAACCTCCAGGACTTGATGCTGCCCGTGAAGAAGTACCACGACATGCCGTTTGTCTTCCAGGACCTGCTCCACGAATTGGAAGACGTGCCCGAGGCATTGATGCAGAGCAACTCTGTGGAGGATTTCCTGGAGGCCGTGCCGGACGTGTCAGTATTGACTCTTCCGGTCCCCGACGTCGAAAAGGTCAAGAAGCTCCACGTCACACCCAACCACAGCTCGCCTCTCCGCATGGAGGTGGTCAAGGCCTCTTCCCCCAAAACTATCGTTCCTCCTCCCGAAATCACCATCACAGATGATACCCCAGAAGAAGCCAGCCAGGACTCCCCAATCAGCAACGGCTACTACAACAACCACTACAATAAAGAGCATGTCCGGTCACCATTTCCGTTGGCCAAGCATTTGGACGGCGAGGGAAGAAGCTCCAAGTCTTTACGCAAGGAAGTATCTGCAAACAGGCCCAGCTACAACCGGTCCAATTCGATCACGCTAGGAGTTCTCCAGCACGAGCGGCCAGACTACTAGCTACTAGTTCTGACTACTAGTCACTGGCTACAGAGTGTAATGAATATGTGTTGAATTGAACCTGAAACCAAACCCTACCCATGATTGGGCTAATCAATATAAAATAATAAGATCAAACATAATCGAGCTTCTTCTTTAGCACAGACAACCGTTTGCCGATGCTGACGATGAACTTCTCGATCATCAATTTATCTTCTCCGTCCAACTTGTCGTCTTCACCATCCTCTTCATCGAGCAACGCCTCCAACATCCAGATGGCAGTGCTATAGGCCAACTCACAGCCCTTCAAGTCTACTTTGACCAACTCGTTGACGGCCGCATTCCTGGAGATTTCCAACGCCCGGTCGAAAATCAACTTCTCGGAGATCACCCGCAGCTCCAATGCGGAGCCCTTTGAACTAGAGGCCCCAACATAGATTTGCGTGTTGCTATCGCTGGGGTTAAGTTCCTGCTTTTCCCACTTGGCGATATTCAACACCGCTTCATCGAGCCTTAATTTCACCAACTCGGCCTTCTCAAGGCTTTCGTTGAACCTCTCTCGAATCCACTGGACGAGTTCATTGATCTTGACCGATGTCTGGATGTTGATCGACCGGCCCAAGCTTCCCTCTCCAGTGGCTTCGTCATTATCGTAATTGGTGCTCCACCATTGGTTGGCGATGCTCATTCCCTTGGCCAAAAGCGCCAAGGTCTTAACATAAAGAACGATTCCTTCCTCACACACGTTTTTCACGACTTTGGGAGGAAGCAAGTCTTCATTAAGAGCATACTCTTGGTCCGCATTAGTTGATGGAGGCGACGGCACCAATTGACTAAATTTCACGTCGGCAAACAAGTTGATGGCGTGTGCCTTTGTTGCCAAAGACTCTAATTTCTTGAGAACCTTCTCATCCTCGTTGCTTTCCGTCTCGGAGCCGGATTTATCCGACGATAACGAGCTGGGTGTGGGCAAGTTGAGCTTGTTAAGCAAAAGGTTGTTCTCGAACTCCAATGGTGAGAGTGTTTGCTCTCTTGCTGATACAATCATACCATTGGAGTTTTCGGGAATGGGCGATGTTAAGGCTGTATTGCCAAAAAGCCGATGCGATGCCATACTGATTGCCTTTCCCAAGGCATTGGTTGGCAGAATCGACACCGATACCTTCCGGTCTCCCAAGAAGGGCCCATGCTGGCTCCCTGACGAGTTAGACCTCTGAGAGTTTCGCCTTGAAATTAATGCGTCTCTCTCAGTGCTTGCGCTCAGGCGACGTCTTCCAAAGCCTGATGTGCCAACCTTGGCCAATTCATCAGCAATGGCATTGACTTCAACCGCCCTTTTCTCGACAACGACATAATCTTTCTCGAGTATAATGTCCACTTTGTGCTGTCCCTTGCTGAGCGCTTCAGTACTTTGCCTTGCTTGGCGGAACCGAGTGCTTGTCTCGTTGGGGTCAGGGCTATTCCTGGACATTATCAGCATGATTTGCTCATCTCTTGATTGCTCTTCATCTTCAGCATCTTCATCTGTTTGCTTCAGACTCGATGCCGGATGCTCCTCGGAAGGCTTTCCGATTGGCTCGCTGTAGTTTGCCCGGTCGGATGCCCTTATAGGGGAGATATACTCACTAATAAATAAATTCTCGTCAACCTCTGAAGTATCTAGTGGGGTGCTAGAACTCTCAAGGTCGTTGACAATCAATGGATCATTAAAGAACTCGTTGAAAGAGACTCTCTCGGTTGGATTGTATCTCAACAAAGATCTGATCAAATTCTTCAATGCCTCTGGAACTTGTGCCAGAGAAGGAAACTTAATTTTGTCCTGACTCTTCTCGATATTTTTCAAGAGCTCAATGTGGTTGGCCGCACGGAAAGGTGGTTTTCCAACGGTCATCTCGTAAAAGACGGCCCCAACGGACCATAAATCGGCCTTGGCATTGTATTTCTCGTACCTGAGAATTTCCGGAGCCATATATAAAGGCGAACCACACAAGGTTTCCGCCATGGAGGTGGAGGGTAAAAACCGAGCAAACCCGAAGTCGGCGATCTTCAAAACTGGCAACTCCCAGAGGCCAACGTAATGCGACTCATCGAATTCCTCCTTTGTTCGAGAGGGCGGACAAAGCAAGAGGTTCTGGGGCTTGATATCCCGGTGAACCAAGCTCTTGCTCCTCAAGAACTCCAAAGCAGATGCTAGCTGTTTCAAGAAGTGCACGACCAAAGTCTCATTAAGCCCATGCGACCCTTCGGGAGATGGGTATCTCTGAAGAAGGGAGGATATTATGGGGTGTGTTTTGATAAGCTGCTCTCTTTTCTTAATAAAGTAGGATAAGTCACCCATGGAGCAGTAATCCATGACCAAATAGAAGTGGGTAGGGCTCTGGGTGTAATCTTGTAGGCTGACGACATGAGGATGTTTCATGGACTTTAAGATGGAGATCTCGATCTCCAAGTTTTCAATCAACTTTTTAGACTTCAACTTCGATCTGACCACGCTCTTGATGGCCACGGACTGGTGTGTCTTGTTATTGATGCACTTATAAACAGTGGCAAAAGAGCCCTTGCCGATCTTGGAGCCCACAGTATAGATGCCTATAGTAGATTCGGACATTTTGGGAAGGCAATATGGATTTTAAGGCCGGAGCTTCTCTTTGATGGGGGGGGGGGGGGGGGGGGGGGGAGGAAGAGTTTTGGTTACTCTATCTGATCAGGGGACCCTTGTGATTTGTAACAGCACAGCGGCAAACAGCAGCAGGAGGAAGGGAGGTAAGAGGGGCCAAATAGAGTCAGAAGAAGGGGCGGGAGGTATGAAAATTAATGTATATGTTTGTAAGAACGACTGGTGCACACGAAGCCACGGCTGTGCTGATAGTCCTACCAGGAAATGTGGCGTTTCGGGTGTATGAAGGAAACACAACCACTGGGATGCGTGAGTCAGCAGCAGCAGGACCTTGACCTTGGAAAAAAGTAGCGAGGGCTTGAGCTGACACGAGGCAGTAGTTCCAAAATCAAAAAGGGGTAAAGTGGGGGGCAATCAGCAACAGAGAAGTGGATTGCTGGTGAGAAGATGGTCTTGTGAAAATGAGTTTGCCTTTATAGTGAGAGAAGTCATCAAAGGGGAGGGGGGTAATGCGAGGTCTGGTACATTAGAGAGGCGAGGTTGAGACAATAAGAAAACACTGCTGCAGGATGGAAATATGCCATGTGCATTGACACAAGGCCTTTCCTACAAAGATGTTACAATATAAGTTACAAATAGATCCAATCCAGGCCCAGCCAGATTTCCCCCCCGGGCCATTGTCTGAGACGAGGGTGGAAACAGGAGGGTGGAGACGGTGGAGTTTGCGGACAGACAGCCGGTAGAAAACGCGACTCAGATAAGATAAAGTCACGTGCGGGCTCGGTTAAAGGGGGGGGGGGAGAGAGAGAGAGGGTTATGAAGCTGCGTTTTTCGCTTTTCTAAGATTGGGTGCGTGTGGAGGCAAAAGTGGGGAAGATGGAGCAAGTGGTAGCAGTTAAGAAAGATCCAGGGACCCGCCGCACCCCGGAGGACGTACACCCCTAGGATTAGTTTAGTTCGGGTATTAATAGTCTACAGTGCGTAGAGATGCGCGCACGCGTACGGCTATAATGTCTAGCAACAACAGTCTAGTCTAAGCGCGCGTGCAGGCCTTGCCTATACTTCCACCGGAATAGACACAGGATGAACTTGTGGGGAGAAAGAATCCATGTCTGCACACTACACCAATGCCCCATACCCATGCCACCCCCTCCAAACAAAAAGAAAAAAAGAAAAAAAGAAAAAAAAAAGAAAAAAAACAAAAACAAAAAAGTATTTAGAGAATGGCGAACAATGTCCTGTTTCTGACGATTGTGGCGTGTTCAGAATCGTATTTGGCCCTTGACTTGGGTCACGGTATGCTTTAGGCCGTGGTCTGGTAGGAGATAATCTGGGGTGCTTTAGGTTTAGCCACCACCTAGAAATACGGCATGGCCATTATATATTGAGGCACATTGTATCTGGGTTAGCATTGAGCTTTGGGGTTGATTGACATTGGCATTGACTTTGATTAGGTTTGAGTTAATTGTTTAGGAGATAAACAACTTATTTTATTGTGTAGGAGATAATTTGTGTGTGTGTAGTAAGTATTATAGGTACCGGTCGAGCAGAGTAGAAAGGTAATGGTAGCGTAGTGAGACAGTCAACTGAGTCATGCGTGAAACATTAGATCTGGATCGGGGCCCGGTGCAGGATAGAACAGGGTCAGCCATCCAGCAACGGAATTGTATGCTTAATGGGGGATCAGGGGAGTGCATAGAGCCAGTTGGGTTATTAGCCATCAGCCTATTCTTCCCAATCCATGACCATTCTTCTTAATGCTACTTCCGCCCGCCCAAAGTCCTACTCTAGGCCCTCGTAGCTTCCTGTACGCGTGGGCCTGGTTGCGGGCCTACGCCAGATAGCAATAGACAATGCGCACTACTACTACCCTGGCCCTCACAATACCGACTCAAGCTCATTACTTGCAGATTATTAGCGCATTATTATAGCACACTACTATAGCCACATTACTATAGCCACGCTACTATAGCACTACCACACTACTATATCACTATATTACCCTCCCTGGTTGTATTGCAATGTTCGAGTCAATTGTCGCCACGCTCATCAACCGGTTCTTGGGCTCGTACATAGAAAACTTTGACTCCAAGTCGCTAAACATCGGGATCTGGAGTGGTGATGTCCGCCTCAAGAACTTGACTCTTAAGAAGGAGTCCTTGGATAAGTTCAAGCTTCCTCTAGACGTAAAATTCGGCCACTTGGGCGAGTTGACCTTGCTGATCCCGTGGTCCAATTTGAAGGGAAAACCCGTCAAGGTTGTAATTGAAGATGTCTACCTCTTGGCCTCACCCATTATCTTGGAAGATTATGATGCCGATGAAGATAACAGAAGATCGCAGGCTCTCAAGCAGGAGAAATTGAAGGACTTGGAGGCCGTTCAGAGTGAATTGAATTCCAATAATGACTTGGCTACGACTGAAAAGAACAACGAGTCTTTCACAGAGAGCTTGGTCACAAAAATCGTTGACAACTTGCAAGTCACCATCAAAAACATCCATATCAGATACGAGGACCAATCCATCCTCACGGAATCCCCTTACTCATTGGGTGTGACCTTATCGGAATTGTCTGCTGCGTCCACTGATGAGAATTGGGAGCCAAGCTTTATTTCCATCACGCAGAGCTTCACCCGGAAATTGCTTGTATTACGCAGTTTTGCCTGTTACATGAATACTGAGTCTAAGTCTATCTACTCAGATAATCCCGAGGAAATCCTCGAGTCGCTCAAAAGGATCTTTGCGGAGAAATCTGCTCCGTACCAATACCTCTTAAAGCCCGTGTCTGGAGAGGGACATGTGGTGTTACACAAGGCAGGAGCCACGCAGTTGCACCCTCATATCAAGGCCGAGTTGTTCTTCGAGGAGTTCGGCATCGATTTCGACAGCAGCCAGTATAGGGATATGTTGTGGACTGCATCCAAGTTACACTGGTACCAAAAGACATGGAAGTTCCGGAGATTCCGCCCGAAAGTGGCTTTGGAAGACTCTCCCAAGGACTGGTTCAGGTACGCTGCCGAATCTGTCTTGAATGAGATCCATGAGAAGAATTACAAGTGGAGTTGGGACAGTATGAAGAAGCGAAGAGACCAGAGAAAATTGTACACCAAGCTCTGGAAAGCTAAACTTTTGAAACGGGCTCTTTCCGAAAAAGATGATGCTCAATTTAAGGCCTTGGAGGAGGAATTATCCTATGAGGATATCAAGTTCTACAGGTCTTTAACCAGAACTCAGATCAGGGAAGACAAACTCGTTGCTCCCACCACCGATAATCACCAAGCATCAAGTTCTGGGGGATGGTTTTCTTGGTGGAATGGAAACCCGGATCAACAGGAGCATCTCGAGGCAACAGAGAGCGATGGAGGTCTTGACTTGACTTTGACTTCCGAACAAAGACAGGCTTTATATGACACCATTGACTACGATGAAAACAAGCAAGTGGCAGGAGCAGCTTCAGACCTTCCTCGAGACTGTGTGACCATGGAAGTGTACCTCAACTTGAAGAAAGGAGGAATCACTCTCAAGCCACACAAAGATTCGGAGGCTCTTGCGGAGGTGATTGTGGAAGGATGCCAGAGTCAATTCTACCAACGGCCCGACTCTTTCTTGGCCAAATTCCAACTTCATGAGTTCAAAATTGAAGATGGAACCTCCAAACCCCTCTACAAACATATTGTGAGCGTGAAACACGACCACGGGAACCTCCATGAGTCAGCATCGGATGTTGCAAGCACTTCAAGTGAACCATTCTTCCAGTTCTCCTTTGAAAATAACCCCTTGGATGGGATTGCAGACTCTGCACTCATGGCAAAATTGAAGTCTATGACTATATTCTATAATCATTTTTTCATTGAGGAGGTGATCAACTTCTTCAAGCCTCCAAAAATCCATCTCGATACTGTGGGTGCCATTATGAATGCCGCAGAAGCTACCATGGAAGGTTTGACTTCACAGACCAGAATGGGCCTTCAATATGCATTGAAAGAGCACAAAACAATCAATCTTCAACTTGACTTACAGGCACCTCTTGTCATTGTTCCACTTGACCCATCCAGCTGGAAATCATCAGTGGCTATTCTTGATGCAGGACATGTCAGTATATCGAGCGATTTGGTTGACCGTGCTACCATAGAAGAGTTCAGTGCCAAAGAAAGCTACACCAAGGCAGATTGGCCCAAAATCAATACTCTCATGTATGACAAGTTCAACCTCCATCTTCATGATACTCAATTTTTGATTGGGCCTTCCATAAAAAGTACCATGGAGCAATTACACAACCAAAGCAAAAAACTGTCTGCTGTGATTCTCGATGATTTGGATATCAAAATCTCTTTGGGGGTGTCTATTTTGCCAGATGCAGCCAACTTAGCCCGCTTCAAAGTGAGTGGAGAAGTACCTGGTGTGAACATGGCATTGAACGACTTCCAATACAAAACATTGATGAAGCTCATTGATGTGATGATCCCCAATGGAACTGATGCTGATGCGGACTCGGCCAGTGTATTTGATGCATATGGCAGCGATGGAGACCAAGAGATTGCTTACGATTCAGACTCTGAGAAGGAGAAACTTGCATCGAAAGTGCTCAGCTCTCAACATTTGGTCGAGATTGATTTCAAGGTTAATACCGTGACTCTCGCGTTATCCAGGTGTATTGATGGTGTAACCTTGGAGACGGAGCATCTTATTGATATTGTGGGAGATTCGATTTCTTTCTTCCTTTGGAAGACTGAAGCAGATATGCACATTGATTTATCATTGACCGATGTCAACATCATTGATCATATTGAGAAATCAGGGATTCCAGAGTTCGAGAAATTGATCTCGTCCGACAACTTCTCTGAGGAAGACCAGATTGAAAGGCACAATTCCGAATTGGTCAAGTTGGCGTACGATAGGAAGCAAAGAATCGTGGAGCTCAACGACCAAGAAATCGAGGTATATGACCAAGACATTGTTCTCGACATGTCTGCATTGAAATGTGTGGTATCGCGGAAATCGTTCTTGAGTTTGTTGAACTTTACTCTCAATACTTTCACTGATCCAAACGTCAAGAGCAACACTCCAGCATCTGAACTTCAGCACAATACTTCTGAAGATGATGCCCTTACACCAGAAAAAATTAACGTGACAATCAATTTGGATAGAATAATTCTTGTTTTGAATGAAGAGGGCATCAAATTGGCTACATTACAATTGAGTACGGCCCTGATTGATGTGTTGGTCCTCCCTGCGGAGCTTGAAGTGAACGGAAAACTTGGGGCTTTGAGTCTTCATGACGAGTCAAACCAAGGCTCCCCAAGAGACTCGATTCTCAGGACCTTGATTAGTATTGAGGGTGACAACTTGGCGGAGTTCACATACAAAACCCTTGATCCCCACACCAACCGTGAGAAGTACCAAAGCTCGATAGAGTTCACCACCGGTGCAACGAAGATCAATTTTGTAGAGGATTCATTCTCTAAAATCATTGGTTACTTGAGCAAGTTCCAAAAGATGAAGGCTATCTACGATACCGCTCGAGACGCGGCATTGAACCAAGCGGGTCTGATTGACAGTGCCAATGACATGAAGATGGTGTTTTTGGTACGTGCACCCACGATCCATTTCCCCAAGTTGGCTGAGCCGGAGAATGAAACTTATGATATGTTGGTGGCCGAACTTGGTGAATTGTACTTGAACAATTCCTTTGAAGACTTCAGTGATGGGTTACACAATGTGATGAAAGCCGGTCTCAGAAACGTGAGTTTGAGCACATGCTTCAACTTTGAGGACCACATCAAGCAGGTTGGGAAGGTGGTGGAGGATTTAGATATCAGTTTTGACATTGACTACGCTTTGGAAAACACTCCTCAGACGCCTACTCTCGTGATATCGAGCAAAACCAAAGAAATCGAGATGAAACTTACGGAGTTGCAATTGAGGTACATGTACAACTTGCAAAACTCCATAACCCAGATGTTTGAAATTTCAGATGAGGATTCGTTGGATGATATCGAGGAAGATGCAGAGTATGCCAATGCTATGATGAAGCACGATACTTCCAACACAAAAGAAACCACCCCTCAAGATAAAGAATTGGTGAAGGAAGTGAGCAAGATCGATACTACGGTCGATCCAAAGCATCAAAGAATTGCTTTCAAGTTCGACATTCCACGAATCTCGTTAACGTTGTACAATAGAACGAATGCTTTGGCAGACTTTGAGTCCAAAAAGCTCTGTTCCTTGGCCATAAATGCTCTTCATGTGACGTTTGATATGACTGAAGATACACATTTCGATTCCAGTGTCTCCATATCGTCCTTTACCATTCTGGATGTCAGAGAAGGAACCGAGAATAAATTCACTGAAATCATACCTTCTATTGAGGACGGTGAACACCAGTTCTCGCTCAATGCCAACTCTGATGGTGAATCCAACAACAAGTCCACCACAGTCATGCTTACCATCACGAAACCAAAGATCCTCCTTGCATTGGATCACATTTTCGAGTTGCAAGCTTTTGCAAACAAGGGATTGGAGCTTGACCCATTATTGAAAACCGGAGAAGCCGAGGAAGAGGATGACAAAAGCAATGGAGGTAGTGTCAGTATTGTGGATGAATCAGATGACCTTAACTTGTCTGAAACTCAAAATTCCGATACTTCTACACGGATTGGAGTATCTGTGAATGTGACTGAACCCTCGGTGATCTTATTGGCCGACTCCACCAAAGCAGATACCGAAGCTCTTGTATTTAAGGTGGAGCAGGTGTTGGTGACCAGTCAAAACATCATTTCTTTGGCAGTGAAGAATGTGGGCATGCATGTTACCAGAATGGACAGCTTTGAAGACTACAAAATGAGAATTATCGATGACTTCTCTGCCTCATTTGCCTTGGATTCCAGGGGCTCCACTCCAACGGAATTGTTGACCAGCATCCAATTGTCCATTGATCCTTTGCTCATCCGTATATCCTTGCGTGATATCAGACTTGCCATCCAGATCTTCGAAAGAGCCAATAAGTATTACTTAAAGGCCCAGGAAACCTTGTCTGAAGATGAGAGCGAACTAAACTACGATATCTCCGAGGACTTTAAGGGGAAGATAGCCAAGTACGCACCCAGTGATATTTCCAGCATCTTCATGGCCTCGAAGCGGCCTTTGGAGCAAGCCAAAACCACCGAGGTTTTGGTGAAGGGCGAGGAGTTCGAGGCTGCTTTTGGTGGAGTGCGTTTGGTTCTCATTGGTGATGTTCATGAGTTGCCCGTTCTTGATATGGGACTCAAGCCTGCAGAGGCCAAGATCACCAACTGGTCCACAGAGATGAGTGCAGAAACCCATATTGACTCATACATCAACATCTACAACTACTCCAAGTCCACGTGGGAGCCCTTGTTGGAATCATGGCCCATCTCAGTTTATGCATCCAAAACGCTTGTGCCAAAACCAAGTGTCATGGTGGAGGTGGTGTCGAGGGAAATCGCCCAACTCAGTATCTCGTCAAGATCAGTAGCTCTTCTCTCGCAGATTGCCTCTTCCATTACAGCAGAGTCTGTGTCGAAGTCAAGAGAGAAACTCAGTTCCTATGTCATCAACAACGAGACAGGTTTCGACATAGAGGTATGGAAGGACAATAATGTTCATCTGAGGGAGAATCTTCAGGTGGTCCGCAGCAGAGAGAAAATCAATTGGGAGTTCGAGGACTGGCGCACAATCAGAGAAAACTTGGACACCGATAGCAATGCCAATGTGTTAGGATTGAAGTTGGTCAACTCCAATTATGAATCTCTTTTCAATATCTCAGCCAGTGGGGAAGGCGAAGAGGTGTTCATGTTGTATCCACCAGTCAATGGTGTCCACAACAGATTGGCATGTGAGATCAGACTTGGAAGTGATAACGTCAAGACTATCCATTTGAGATCCACTGTCACCGTGAAGAACAACGCCGAGAGTGCAATTTCTTTGATGACGTTCAACAAGGCGAAGGATACAATCGATACTGAACTTGTTGTTCAGCCTGGTCAGAAAATCGGGTTGCCCATTGATGTGGTGTACAACGATGAACTTAAGATCAAACCCAATATGGCCACCAAGTTTAACTGGTCCAGTGATCTGCTTTCCTGGAGGTCTCTTATGAAAAGAGACACCTCGCTCTGTTGTTCTTCAATTGTTGATGGAGGAAGTCTGTCAAACTACTATTACCAGGCAGAAGCCCAGTACGATAAGGAAGAGCCTCTCAACAGTGTTTACCCACACCTCACCATTGTGATATCTGCTCCGCTTGAAATCGAAAACTTGTTACCTTTTGACTTCAATTTCAGACTCTACGATAAAACTACCAAAAAGGACTGGCGTGGTCATGTTGAAAAGGGAAAGAATACTTATGTTCAGGTTGTCACGCTTGACAGTCTTCTTCTTTTGAGTGTGGAGCCTTTAGCTGATGGATTTGGAAACTCGGAATTTGCTATCATCAACACTGTGAAGGGAGGTGATTTCAAGCGTGAATACATCACCAGTGTGAAGAATGAAAATGGTCAAGTGGTCAGACTCAAGTTCTACTATCCCAAGCTTCAAAGGTCCAAAGCCAATTTAAAGGTGGTGATTTATTCTCCCTATGTTGTTTTGAACAGAACAGGCCAACGACTTCAGATCACCGACCAGTTTAAATCCAACCAGGCAACTTTATTGACTTCTACAGGAGAAGAACGGGCTCCACAGATGTTCTCTTTTGAAAGAGACGGCGACCGTCTGAACCGTGCATTGGTTCGTCTTGGAGAATCACAATGGTCGGCACCTATCGGTTTCGATGCCATAGGACAAGTCTCTGGTGTGACTGCTGCACTTCAAGGCCGCAACATGGATATGAACTTTGGTATTTCCATTGGTGAAGGAGAAGGCAAGTACAACTTGACCAAGGTGATTTCTATTGTCCCAAGATATGTTGTGCGGAACACTTTGAAAGAATCCATTACCATTGCCGAAAATGGCTCTAATAAGCAATCTGAAATTGGGCCAGGGGATGTTCTCCCCGTGTGTCTTCTCCGCAGAACAGATGAGAAGACCATGATTTTGAAGTTCGCCTCAAAGGGCGTGAAATGGTCTGCACCTTTTGCATTCAATGATATTGGTCAGATTTTTTTGAAGGTGGAGAAAGAATCCGTTGGTCAAGTTCTCTTGAAGGTCAACATTATTACAGAAAACGGAACCATCTTTGTGCAGATTGAAAATGCCAACAACTCGTGGCCTTTCTCAATCAGAAACTTCACCGACTCCGAATTTTACATCTACCAGAGCAACCCGAACCTTAACCGGAACGGAGAGATTGCCAAGAGAGATGTTGAATACAAGCCCATTTACTACAAGGTGCCAGCCAAGAGTGTGATGCCCTACTCATATGACTATCCGAATGCGATCATCAAGGAGGTGATCATCAGGTCTCATGGACGGGAACGTACCGTCAACTTGGCGGAAATCGGAAACCTCAAGCCTTTCAGATTGCCCGAAACAACTGAACAAGAACAAGTTATTGTTGATTTGAATGTTGTGGCCGATGGCCCAACCCAGTCTTTGGTGATTACTGACTATAATCCTTCAGTGAGTTTGTATAAACTACAAGACTCAGATAATTCTTCAGTCAGCTTGTCACAGCAACAATTTGAGGTCAATGCAAAGGATGAAAACTACTTCACCAAGATTTTCACCAGGTTCGAAGGTTTCGGGGTTTCGTTGATCAACACAAGATCTCAGGAGCTCTGTTACTTATCTCTTAGAGGATTGGAATTACGGTACAACGAGTCGGACCTCTACCAAAACTTGAGTATGAAACTCAAATGGGTTCAGTTGGATAACCAACTCTATGGAGGCATTTTCCCCATCATCTTGTACCCAACACTTGTGCCTAAATCTGGAAAGGAGATGAATAGCCACCCTTCGCTCAGTGCATCGATCTGCAAAGTCAAGGATAACAGCCATGGTGTGATCTTCATCAAGTATGCTACCATCTTGTTGCAGGAGATGTCTATTGAAGTGGATGAGGATTTCTTATTTGCCTTGTTGGACTTCTCCAAGTTTCCTGGTGCCACATGGAATTCCGAGATTGAGGATAAATTATGTGATGATGATTACGAGATTCCCGAGCCTCTGAAGTTATCAGAAGCAAGCGACATTTATTTTGAAGCCCTCCACTTGCAACCAACGCTTACCAACTTGTCGTTTGTGAGAACAGAACGAGTTAATGCTGAGGACAAGTCTTCATCTCAGAATACCTTGATGTTCTTTGTGAACATGTTGACAATGGCCATCGGAAACATCAACGATGCTCCAATCAAATTGAATGCCTTGTTCATCGAGAATGTGCGTGTTCCAATTCCAATCTTGATGCAGTCCATTCTGACCCACTATGGTCAGTCTTTCTTCTACCAATTACACAAGATCCTTGGTTCTGCAGACTTCTTGGGTAACCCAGTGGGGCTCTTCAACAACATTTCATCTGGTGTGCTTGATATCTTCTATGAACCTTACCAGGGGCTAGTGATGAATGACCGTCCACAGGAAATCGGAATAGGCATTGCCAAGGGAGGCCTTAGTTTCATCAAGAAATCAGTGTTTGGCTTCTCAGACTCTTTTGCCAAAGTCACTGGGTCTTTAGCTAAAGGTCTTTCGGTTGCTACCATGGATAGGAAGTTCCAGGAAAGAAGAAGACTTAACCAGCGCCGTAACAGGCCTAAGCATGCTCTTTATGGATTCACATCTGGAGCCAACTCGTTCTTCGAGTCGATTTCTTCGGGTGTCACTGGAATAGCCCTGGCTCCACTTGAAGGTGCTTCCAAAGAGGGTGCAGGTGGTTTCTTCAAGGGAATCGGCAAAGGGGTCATAGGACTCCCCACGAAGACGGCCATCGGGTTCTTTGATCTTGCCTCCAATGTCAGTGAGGGTATCAGAAACACCACAACTGTTTTCGATACCGATGGACTAGAGAAGGTCAGACTCCCTCGGTACATTTCATACGATAATGTGGTGAGGCCATACTCCCAAAGGGAAGCACAGGGTCAATACTGGCTCAAGTCTGTTGAGGGAGGTCAATACTTTGATGAGACATACCTTGCCCACTTGGTGCTTGCAGGAGAAGACAAGGCGGTGATTGTCACGTTCAAGAAGATCATCTTATTTGAGGTGAACTCATTGAAAGCAACGTGGACGATCTCGTTCAGCCAGGTCAAGTCTCTTTCGTTGGAGACTACGGGTGTGGGCATCATATTGAACAATGGAAAGAGGCCTTTCCTCCCAATACCAGAAAAGAAGAGCAGGGAGTTCTTGTACAACAGAATGAAGATTGCTGTTGACAAGTATAATTCTCAGTGCCAAGTGTCGTTATGATATTTGCAGGCAATACTCGAATATCGGTTATGGGATGATATGATATGATATGATATGATATGATATATTAGTATGTTA
The DNA here is from genome assembly GCA_002370915.1 of Metschnikowia lochheadii. NCBI lineage: Eukaryota > Fungi > Ascomycota > Pichiomycetes > Serinales > Metschnikowiaceae > Metschnikowia > Metschnikowia lochheadii. Next base: position 9,864 of record NLAW01001913.1, on the reverse strand, counting down.
TGAATGAGTTGATGGTGTCTCCACACCGCTTTCCAAGATTGGCCATGAATTCTGTAGCGGATTCCGTATTGCAATATTGTAGCTTCAAAGAACCCACCGAAATATATCCATCGTGTGTTTTCACCACTATACTATCTCCATGGAGAGCAAAGTCCCCTGGTTCATGCAAGGAGGAGGACACCTGCCCATCCAAGTCAGAAGCTTCCTTGACATCCTGCAAAATCACCTTATAGTAGTCATCCACCAACTTCTTCTTTTTCTTGATCCGAACGTGTTTATATGTATGCAAAGAACCAAGGGCATCGTAGAGCCGTTTGGCTTGTCTGGAAGTTATGGAGTTCCAATTGGCTAGGTGACATTTGGAGCTCAACTTTGGGGTCAATGAGTACACCTCGTTATTGGTGATTGGTTTCGGGTCTACATATAAGCCTTTAGAAATGACATCTGCTAGCAATTCAGCCCCAAGGATGCCCAATTTTTCCTGGAGAGATTTGAAGTCGTCATTGGTATGGATGGGCACATGTGCAGTCTGGGCGATGAGGTCCCCACAATCGAACTTGGTGGGGTGTAACGTTTGGACCGTGACTCCTGTGGTGGAGCAATCGTTCATCAAAGCATATTGAATGGGCGAAGAACCACTGAATTTGGGTAGCACCGATGGATGTACATTTAGACCTCCATAGGGCAATGCGTCTAGGAAACGGCCTGGTATGAGCTTCCCAAACGATACAGCTACTGCAAGATGGTAATCTCGGGCTAGGGCTGTTTCTGTGATTTGTTGTGGTGTATCCACACGGAAAACATTCACATTGTTTTGTTGGGCGTACGTGCCAATGGGTACATCCACTAGTTGTTTAAGGTTACGTCCTGTAGGCTTGATGGACCTAGTATAGACATCAATGGCAGCAATGGTGGACGGCAGGCCTTTTTGAAGGTGTAGGAGTTTTTTAAGCGAGTATACACTAAAGGTATCTGAGCCAAAGAAGGCGATCCGGAGGTGGCGAGGGATCGTGGGCATTAATTAATTGTGGCTGAGCTGGCTGAGCAAAATACTGCGGTCGCATGTTCGTAGTTTTCGTCACTCTGACATAGTAATTGAAAATAGTTTGCGTCAGTGCTGCATGACAGAATAGTAGAAGGGCCCCTTAAAAATCAGGTTGTGAGGATAAGGGAAAAAACAAACTTTTAGCTGGCTCCGTCAACTCTTATCCAATCGCCGAGAAAAGTCTTTTTGTTTACATATTATTGAAAAACCTTTTTTTTTTCTATTGTTTATGCTAGATGGGCAATGCACTATACGCACAAATCATAGGATATAAGCGAACAGGTGTCAAGAAGTGATGTTGCAAGAGTTTAAAATGGGACCATACTTGGGTTAGAGCAAAGCTTGTAATCTTGGGCCCTGCACTCCCTCCCTCAAGTGGGATTCCCCTCCCAGCCTTGCCAAGGGTTAGCTTCGGCTGGCCCTGTATACACAATGCGTGCTACAAGGCTCGGGAACATAAGTTATACACACTCGCGCCTATTATATGTGAACCCTCGTACTAAATATTTATACTTTACATTGACTTTTCCTGCGGTCGGCGCCAGAACCCTTGTCACTATCTCCTCCTCCTCCTTCTTCTTTAGTGTCTGCATGCTTCGTTGCATCGATCCCCTTATAAACTCTTAGTCCTCCTCCTCCTACATCATGCCACCTGGGCACATCCATAAGATCTTCATCCTACTCTCATGCACCTTCATGGGCCTAATATGTGGTACGCTATACCTATACTCGTCGTTTAGCCCGCAATTGGCTCTGAGACTTAACTATTCGGCCACTAATGCATCCACCATCGCTTTGCTTGGGGGTTTGGGCGTAGCCATTTCGGGGCCTCTAGCGGGGGTGGTTGTGGACAAGAGAGGCTATACCATCCCACTTCTCACGGGTGGCTCTCTTATTTCATTAGGCTACTACTGCCTCCGACACCAGTACTCGACTGTGCATCTGAATCTTGGGCTTCTGTGCTGCTGTTTGTTTCTGATCGGCTGTGGCTCCACCTTTATCAACCTGGTGTGTATGAAATGCTGTGCCGTTACGTTTCCCAAGATTAGGGGCGTGGCCACTTCTTTGCCGTTGGCATTGTATGGGCTCCTGGCCATGTTTTACTCCGTGGTGGCCTCGGTATTCTACCCAGGTGATACTCTGGGCTTTCTCAAGTTCCTCATGGTATCGGTCTTGGTGATTTTCTCCGTGTGCAGCCCTGCAATCATGCTCTGTGATTACCGAACTGTCAAGCCTCGTGCTGGCCCTAAACCTATTGAAATGGTTACATTGGATACTCCGTTACCTCCAAAACGGAATTCTAGCCTTAAAGGTGAAGACCCTTCCACTATAGATCTCCTTCGGGCTCCACGGTTCTGGATTCTTTTTTTAATCACAGGCTCTATATCTTCATTGGGCCAGATGTACATCTATTCGATTGGGTACATTGTGAAAGCTCTCATAACCAAAACATACCACATGTCGCCTAAACTTACTGCCACGGAGCTGGTGGACACATTGATCCAGCTGTTCCAGCAAACCCAAGTGGGACTCATATCTGTGTCCAACTGTGTGGGCCGCTTGGCTGCAGGAATCATGGGAGATATCATCAGCCTGAGCTTCAAGAAACCCAGAAGCTGGCTCTTGTTTATCCCTTCCTTTGGCCTAATTATCACACAACACATGGGTCATAGTATCTCGTTCCATGGAGACTTGGATATGGCATCAGTCCTCTCGGGCTTTTGCTACGGGTATACACTTTGCATCATGCCTATAATAGTGGGTGACGTATTTGGGATGTCGAATTTCTCCCGCAACTGGGGCCTCATAGGCCTTGCGCCTGTGGCCCCCAGTATGTTCTTCACCAGTTTTTTTGGTAAGGTGTATGATTCACATACACTGATGGGAGCAGATGGGTTACGGTCTTGCATGCTAGGCAATGCATGCTACAATCTGGTGTTCACATTGACGTTTGGAATGGCGATTTTGGCGTGTCTTTTGGTTGGACTTTTCAACTCGTGGGACCGAGTATCCCATTCCATCGCCGAGCCATTTCCTAAAAGAGAGAATCATCTTTAGTTTTATATCGTGTGTAAATTCCATACATACATAGCGTATCAAGAGTGGAGACGGGTTCGCATTTCTGGGGCTCGCAAAGCGCATTTCATCTCCGTAGCACTATTTGCACCCGTACCAACCATCAACCCACCACCATATCTGCAGGCAGGCCACCCACTGCTGGCAAAAATCAACATGTCACAATCTAGCTCCAGTGAAACTGAGCCCTGTACCCCCCCGGAACGGTCCAGGCCGAAGTCCGGTTGGAGGTGGTCTAAGGACAGATCCATAAAGGACTCCGATCCCGATAAGCTCAAGAAGGCGGCACGGGCGCAAAGATTCAGAAGTTCAGCACATTCAGATAAACCGAAGAGCCCTGCTTATGGGTTTGTCAGTCGAGGAAGCGAAAGTCTACTCCAACATAGTGAACAGGCACAACGCGAGTACTTTGACTCGATTCTTGAGAATTTCAAGGCCAGTACGGGTGAAAGCCAAGATTTAAAATGGAACGCCAAGCTCGCAAACAAAGTCTCGGATCTGGGGCTTGCTCCCATACTAATCAACCTACGAAAGCTCCGAGAAGCTCTACTCCACAAGACCCCAGACGACTTCACCAAGAAAGTTCACTTGTTCTCAGTAAGAGTCAGCTCTGCCATTGGGCACTTCGAAACCTACATTCCTAGCATCAACTATCTAATGCATGAAGCCCGACACTTGTTGACGGAGGCCGAATACCGGGAGATCATGACATTGAGAGTCCTACATATGTCGCATAAGAACGGAGCCAACAACAAAGCATTGGAGACATTTTTCAAGCACTTGGATCCGCATAGAGATTCAAGGGTGTTCGCCACCCTAATAGCCTGGCTGCTGGGTGACTATAACTTGTGGATGCTGACGTACAATAGTGAAAGTGATCATGCCATCTACTGTGCCATGACGCAGGGTCTTGGGCATATGATGAAACATATGATCGATTGCTTCAGCAAGTCGTTTTTCACCTACAAATACGATGAATTCATGAGGTTCTTGCCTCGCGGGATGTCGTGGGAAGATTTCCTACGGGAGTACTCAATGCTGTGGACTGTGGAGAATGACATTATAACGGTGAGGCGCAGAAACAAGTGAATGAATAGTGCCAGTTGAAAGACGTGGAAAGTGAAAGATTTGGAAAATCGAATACCCGGAAATTGAAAGATATGGAAAGAGAAATACCGGGAAAGTGAAAGATATGAAAAGAGAAATACCCGGAAAATGAAAGACTACGTAAGTGTCTAGTAGAAGGACTAGCTTCATAGATATTATGCTCAGACTGCCCATCTAGACACGGTGTGCAGGTGCATCAACGATCGCGGAGTACCACTAGGCACTAAATAAAGTATCTGACAACTACCACTTGCGACCTATCCCTACACCCGACCTTCATTCCTTCCAGTCCAGATGTCCAAGCTCCCCGAATCCATAAAAATAGACGACGTGGCTTCCGGGCGAATAGAGGCCAGCGCCATATATGAGGAGCTCGACCGCTTGAAGTTGGAGATAAATATCCTCCGAAACGAGATGTCCACATTCATCAAGACCCTAGCGACGATATCCGATGACCTGAGCCAGCAGAGCTACTACAACAGTATTGAACAGCGGATATATTCTGTCCGGGAGGCCATCACCAAGTACTGCACGCAGTACAATCGTCTCATTCCCATAATTAACTTGACCCAAATCAAATTGGGGCAAGATGTCGAGATTCTGAGTGGCCAGGTGTCCAAATCTCCTCAGAAAAATGCACTTTAGAATGTGGCTGGTATACTCTGGACAAGTATAGTCAAGATACGGTGCGTTCAGAATCTTATCAAACTTACTCCCAGAACATTCTTGCACATCACAACCAAACACTTATTCAACACCTAAGATATGAAAACAAACGTGCTTGGCATCTGCTTATTTCTTTTTTTATTTTATTTTGATTCAAGCCTGGGATACCTATTGAGTATGGAACATGGAAGTCTTTTTTTCAAAGGTGTGTGTAACATACCTATACGTAGGAGTTCCAAACTCCTGAAAGGAACTCCACACCTAAGCAAAGTTAGGTTTGGTCAATGGAATGTAATTTCCAGATGACCTATGGGAGCTAAAAAATAAACATTCCACTGGAGAATTCTTAGTCTGGGTCATCAGTGTATGGTAGCATATGGCAAAACAAAACCAACACCTAGAGTTGACTTCAAGATTGGGACATCGGCCGTCCGTAGTCTATAATCAGACAAAGGCATAAAAAACCACCAAGAGCCTCTCCATAGTGTCTATATCTCCACAATTATCATACTGTTTTATGTACATAGCACTACTCTACTCTGACTCATAGGTCCTGCACACGCGCAGCCTCGACACTTGAGATTCAGCGTTCTCGTAGCATTTTTCTTTATCACCACCATCATGTCTGATTTATTAAAAGCTACATTTGACAGATGCAAGAAAGAGGGCAGAAATGCTCTTGTCAACTTTATCACTGCCGGTTTTCCCACCATCGAAGACACTATCCCCATCATGAAGGGTATGCAAGACGGAGGAGTGGACATTATTGAATTAGGAGTTCCGTTCTCAGACCCTATTGCCGATGGCCCAACGATTCAGGTCGCAAACACTAAGGCTTTGGAAAACGGAGTGACTGTTAAAAAGTGCTTGGAACTTGTGGCTCAGGCCAGAGAGCAGGGCGTCGATGTTCCTATCATCTTGATGGGTTACTTTAATCCCATCATGAAGTATGGTGAGGAGCAGATGGTCGCAGACTCCGCCAAGGCTGGTGCCAATGGTTACATTGTTGTTGACTTACCCCCTGAAGTGGCTGTAAGTTTCAGAACTACTTGTTCCAAGTACGGACTCTCATACGTTCCTTTGGTTGCGCCTGCCACCACCGATGCCAGGTTGAAGACCTTGGGTAAGATCGCCGACTCGTTCATTTACGTTGTTTCCAGAATGGGAACCACTGGTGCTTCCGTGGAGGTTTCTGCTGGTATCGCTGCCTTGTGTGACCGTGTCCGTAAGTATGCTGGTGACACACCCATTGCGGTTGGATTTGGTGTTTCCACCAGAGAGCACTTTTTAACTGTGGGAAAGGCTGCAGATGGTGTTGTCATTGGATCCAAGATCATCAACCTTTTGGCTGACTCGCAACCGGGCCAAAGAGGTGATGTTGCTCGTGAGTTTGTCAAGTCTATCTTGGGTGAGAGCTACTCTCCAATTGCCCCACCTGCCCACAAACCATACGTGCAACCAGACACTCCACGTGAAATCAATGCTGTGCACGAAGAGGCCCACAAATTCAACCCTCTTTTCGGAGATTTTGGTGGCCAATACGTCCCAGAAGCCATGCACACATGTTTGGCAGAGTTGGAGAAGGGCTTTGAGGGTGCTGTTTCTGACCCCGACTTCTGGAAGGAGTTCAAGAGTTTATACTCGTACATTGGAAGACCTTCTAGTTTCCATAAAGCTGACAGATTGACCAAACATGCAGGAGGTGCTCAGATTTGGTTGAAGAGAGAGGACTTGAACCACACTGGTTCTCACAAGATCAACAATGCTTTGGCCCAAGTTTTGATTGCCAAGAGGTTGGGTAAGAAGAGAGTCATTGCTGAAACAGGTGCTGGTCAACACGGTGTGGCCACTGCCACTGCATGTGCCAAGTTTGGTTTGGAGTGTTGTGTCTTTATGGGTGCTGAAGATGTGCAACGTCAAGCTTTGAATGTGTTCAGAATGCGGATCTTGGGTGCCAAAGTTGTTTCTGTTACTAATGGTACTCAGACTTTGAGAGACGCTACTTCCGAGGCTTTCAGATACTGGGTGTCTAACTTGGAGACTACCCACTACATTGTTGGCTCGGCCATTGGACCCCACCCATACCCCACGTTGGTGAGAACGTTCCAAAGTGTGATTGGTCAAGAGGCTAAGGAACAATTCAAAGAGTTGAACAATGGTCGTTTGCCCGATGTCATCGTTGCTTGTGTCGGTGGTGGATCCAACGCTACTGGACTCTTCTCTCCATTTGAGAAGGATACTTCCGTCAAAATGCTTGGTGTTGAGGCCGGAGGTGATGGTCTCGATTCCAACCGTCATTCTGCAACCTTGACGGCCGGAATCCCTGGTGTGTTCCACGGTGTTAGGACTTTTGTCTTGCAAGACCACGATGGTCAAGTGCACGACACCCACTCTGTGTCTGCGGGTTTGGACTACCCAGGAGTTGGTCCTGAGTTGGCCTACTGGAAGAGTACGGGCAGAGCTGAATTCGTTGCAATTACCGATGCCGAGGCTTTGGAAGGTTTCCGTTTGTTGTCTCAGTTAGAGGGTATTATTCCAGCTTTGGAGTCGTCTCACGCTATCATGGGAGCCCTCAACCTTGCCAAGACCATGTCTCCAGACCAGCACATGATCATTAATGTTTCTGGTAGAGGTGATAAGGACGTGCAATCAGTGGCTAAGGTCTTGCCTGTTTTGGGAGAGAAGATCGGCTGGGACTTGAGGTTCGAAAGCGACCCTTCCAAGTAATCTACGATGGAGGAATTTAAATGCTAATCATGAAATTATTAAAAGATATTGTAGACTGACCGTCAATAGACTGGTAGTTGACTGTGACTGATACACTGTGCTTGTAATGCTGTGTGCAGATCAGAGATGTATTCTCACGCGGCCAAACATTCAGCCGCAAGTACATCAAAACAAACCCATGAACTACGATATCGACGCCAATGGGTTGGTGGTGGAACTAGCCAAATTGCTCCACATAGATGAGATCGACGAAAATACCCTTCGAATTTGCCTAAAGCTCATCGACCAGGGCGTGGACCCGGAGACTTTGGCAAAGTCCATCAGACGTATAAAACAAGAGACTGGTTGGAAGTCACAATAAGACTTTATGGGGAAAACTTCATAAGCAAGCCAAAACTTTCATTAGGCAAACCCACCCTTCTTCTTTTTCCGTTTCTGACTCGGGTTCTGTGAGCCCAATCTTTTGAGCTGCAGTTTTGGTTGGGACCTGAGCTGTGACGACTGAGAGGATATCTCTTGCAGACTTTTCATCGGAGAAAACTGAACCTGGCTCAATGGAACTTGGCTAAACTGACTTTGACTCAAGCCTTGGTTTAAGCCTTGACTCAACTGAGATGGTTTGGGCTCGGCAATTTCTTGGTCAAGTTCATGGAAAACCAATGGCTGACTGTCCAAATCTGGCTCGGTTGATTGAGAAAGATGCACTTGAGATTGCAGCTGAGACATGAGTTGTGAGTTATGCGTGTGTGCTTGTTTCAATAAGTCATTGTTGGTTTTGATGGCTTGTTTGGGTGTTTGACGAGCCTTCACCTCAAGAGACTCGTCGATCTTCCAGTCGTCGAATATATCTTGATATTCTTGTTCATGCTGAGCGGCTTCTTCTTTGATTGCAGACTCATAGTCTTTGGCAAAATCTAGACTGTTGGCCTTTATTATACTCGAGACCAAAATGATCACTGCCTTCATGATCTTGGGATCCTGCTTGTAGCTTTGAAGTGCCTCATAGAGGTTTTCGCTGATATTGTCGGAGCTTTTGGTGCCCAAAGGAATGAGTTGGCTCACGACCCTACCATCCTCTTTATTGAGCTGAATATTGCGGCCCTCATAAAAGGCTCCCAATTGCTCGAGCATGGAGCCTAACTCCTGTAGGTCCAGCACGGTGGTGGGAATATCTCTTGCGATGGTCGCTAGCGATTTGAAAGAGGGTACTGTCTTTGAATCCAGAGGTGTTTTGAACACTGCGTCAATGTCAGTTCCTAGCTCAAGGGCGAAGTTTTGTACTGCATCGACTTGGGATGAGTCTTGTTTCAGTTCAGAGCTCTCTGGAATCATGCCATTGGAGCCTTTTGTGCTAGACTCCGAATCTTTTATGGATTCTAAATCCTTTATGGACTCTGTTCCCATGGTTTCCTTTGACCGAGAGTTCCTAAATTGGTGGAGAAGAAATCGTTCCTCGACCTGAGAGAAGACAAGCGGGATGAAGCGAGATGAGGGAGGTATGCTCTGAATAGCCTCAACATTGTCCTTGGAATGGTTTCTAAATGCGATATCTGACCTAAAGCTTAAAGCCATGTAGTCAACTTCATGGTTAGCTCCAATCTGGAAGTAGTTCATAAGATAATCATCTTCTTCAAAGGCTGACAGGCATACACTGATATGACTGATACCACTCAATCTAGAGCGAATGTAGTAGGGGTCCATGACACTGCAAGGTCTGTTTCGACGCATGGCGAACGAGTAGTGTATGATGATCGGGGAGTTGGAGCAATAAATAAGACACATGATGACGTTGTCTTTTTCACGTAAATGCAGAGTCATTTTTAATGAGTAATCCGTATGGTCAAGGTAGTGTTTCCAAGACAAAAGTCTTTGGAGGTCATTATCTCCAGTCAAACGAAGCCATATGATTTCCTGCGACGTGAGAATGAAAAGATCCGGGCCTATTCGCTGAAAGTCGAGCAAATGAGACCAGTTATGGAAGTTGATGTACTTTCTGACCGTATCAGAATCGAGAGTAATGCCCAGGACATTTTTCCTCTGCATGATAACCATATTGTCTGAATCAGGGGGCCAATGAACTCGAATAAAGTTGGAGAGATCAAATGGGTTGCGGGCAGGAAGTTGCCTTGACGACTCTTTTTTGACTAACCATTCGGAATCCTTCCAGAAGGAGTAGATGGTACACTGTATCTCAGAGTCAAACACCGCCAAGCGACTACCATTGGTCTCGGAATGAAGTAGAG